>CM067517.1:24755151-24967651 GCA_034509495.1 Acestrorhynchus altus | reverse complement strand
ATATCATTCATAAAATGAACTGAATATGCTGACTTAATGCAGCAAAATAGTGGACAGTACCATGGCGGAATATTGTTCATGAATAGTAAGATTTCATAGCTCATCCAAAGAAAATGATCAAGCAGGGCTTAAATTGATCAGGGTTTAAAATGGACATGAAACACTGCATGGATTTGGCACAATTTACAAAACATACTGAGAATCTGAAACAGGTTATAATCTTTAACACTGTTAGAGTGAAACTGAGTTAAAAATATATCTATTTGAGGCTTTTCTAACACATGTAGTGTCATGTTGTTCTAATGCTCCACAGTGTTTGGTGTTGGATAAATGAATTATGCATGATCTTTGGCTTGGTTCTGTCCCAGTAGGAGAGCTGGATTTGTGTGGTTAAGTTCGGACGTTCCTCTTTCTGTTCTGCTAGATAAGCCCTTTGTCAGGCACACAACTAATTCTCTCCTAGTGCACTACACCATCAGGTTGGTTTAATGAAAACACTAGTTTACATTAGCCACCTACTAGCGTACATTACCTACAGTAACTTAATGGAAAATAATAAAAGCACCCCAAAAATTGTTGCAAAGTGGGACACTTTTGCATTGGATGCAGCAATTCAATTCAGCAATTTATTTTGTGAAGTAAAGAAACAAACAAAGGTGGTCCATTTTCATATGCTGCCTCTTAAACAAAAAGCAGTTCTCCATCATTGGTGAGCTGCACTGAAACTAGAGAATCCTTTTTGGTTGTTGTGATTGTAGGGTTTGTAGCAAGCACTTCTTAAATGTAGAGGAGAGGGTTTTTGAGTTCGCACTGGTCATTTGTTGCACCAAGTTAGAAGCAGCACCTTCTGTGTTAGAATTTTTCTTTTATGAAGGTGGGTGCACACACTGTCCAGCCCTGTGTACTACAAGAGAAGTAACTGTGTGCCTGATGATGGGCTGATCTAGCAGAGCAGACAGTGGTAAATCCCTACAAAACACAAAAATCCAGCTCTCTTACTGGGACAGGACAGAGCCAAAGTCAGATAACACATAATCAAATTATCCATTGCCAAACACCACTTTCACTTAATGGGTCACTTCAGCCACTGGATGCTCTTCTGTACAAAATCCAGTTTCCACCGACCAATCTTGTGATGTAGCAAATCAGAGCACAAGCCTACAATAGTATCAAATATAAATATATTATAATTTCACATATAATTATTTAATATCTACAGTTCTCTCAAGATAAATCCAAATATATTTAATTCTATAGAAAATATGTAGAGCTATTACAAATAGAGCTATTTGTTTATATTGTTCCTAGCAAACAGTGGCCAATAAGAGCAATATAGGTTTCAAACCATAGCAGCCAGTAAACTCATCCAACATTGTAAACTACCTCAGTGGTCGCATTGTTGAACAAGTATATAATGTTAAAGAATGATTTGTCATGACAAGTAATTAGTTTAAGCTTGGTTGCCATTAGCTGTTTCTATAATTGTTGGTCCAAAGCAAGCCAGTTGTGAGATGTGTACAACATTCACAAATTGGGGAATTCCCCCTCCTTGAACTGCCACCTTACCGTGGTGGAGGGATTTGAGTGCCAGAATGATCCGAGGAGCTATGTTGCCCGGGGGTTAAATTTTCACCCCCTGTCAGGGTCTCCCATGGCAAACAGGTCCAAGGTGACGGGCCCGACCAAGAGCAGTTCGAAAAACCCCAATGAAACATCAGAAAAAAGGCCCCGCAACGTCGCCCGGTACGGCGCAACCAGGGCCCCACCCTGGAGCCAGGCCTGGTGGCCTGGTCTTTGCCCATGGGGCCCGGCCGGGCCCAGCCCGAAGAGGCAACGTGGGCCATTCCTCCTGTGGGCCCACCACCCACAGAGGAAACCATTGGGGTCGGGTGCTTTGTGGATTGGGTGGCGGTCGAGGGCGGGGTCCTCGGCGGCCCGATCCCTGGACACAGCGGCTAGCTGTTGGGACGTGGAACGTCACCTCGCTGGGGGGGGAGGAGAATGAGCTTGTGCGGGAGGTCGAGAGGTACCGGCTAGAGATATTCGGGCTCACTTCCACGCACAGCTTGGGCTCTGGAACCCAACTCCTTGAGAAGGGTTGGACCCTCCACTACTCTGGAGTTGCCCAGGGGGAGAGACGCCAGGCTGGTTTGGGCTTGCTTATAGCTCCCCATCTCAGCCATCTCGTGTTGGAGTTTACCCCAGTGAACGAGGGGGTCGCCTCTCTGCGCCTTTGGGTATGAGTGAGGACTCTGACTGTAGTTTGTGCCTACGGGCCGAATGGCAGTGCAGAGTACCAGACCTTCTTGGGGTCCTTGGGGGGGTACTGGAAAGTGCCCCAACTGGGGACACCGTTGTTCTGCTGGGGGACTTCAACGCCCACGTGGGCGACGACAGTGACACCTGGAGAGGGGTGGTTGGGAGGAACGGCCTCCCCAATCAGAACCCGAGCGGAGTTCTGTTGTTGGACTTCTGCACCAGTTACAGATTGTCCATAACGAACACCATGTTCGAGCATAGGGGCGTGCATAAGTGCACATGGCACCAGGACGCCCTAGGCCGGAGATCAATGATAGACTTTGTTATTGTCTCATCTGAGCTCCGGCCCTATGTCTTGGACACTCGGGTGAAGAGAGGGGCAGAGTTGTCACCCGATCACTACCTGGTGGTGAGTTGGATCCACTGGCGGAGGGGCAGGCGGGAGAGACCTGGCAGGCCGAAACGTATCCTGCGGGTCTGCTGGGAATGTCTGGCTGAGCCCCCTGTCAGGGAAACTTTCAACTCCCACCTCCGGGAGAGCTTCTCACAGCTACCTGGGGAGGCGGGGGACATTGAGTCTGAGTGGACCAGGTTCTCAACCTCCATTGTTGACGCGGCCGTCAGGAGCTGCGGGAGTAAGGTCACTGGTGCCTGCCGTGGCGGCAATCCCCGAACCCGGTGGTGGACACCGGAAGTAAGGGATGCCGTCAAGCTGAAGAAGATGACCTATTGGGCCATGTTGGCCTCTGGGTCTTCCGACGCAGCCGACAGGTACCGAGAGGCTAAGCATGCTGCTGCTAGGGCGGTCAAGGAGGCAAAAACCAGGAGCTGGGAGGAGTTCGGGGAGGCCCTGGAGAAGGACTATCGGTTGGCCCCGAAGCGATTCTGGCAAACCGTCCGGCGCCTCAGGAGGGGGAAGCAGTACCCTGCCGACACTGTTTACAGTGCGGGCGGGGAGCTGTTGACCTCGACCGGGGATATCGTTGGGGGGTGGAAGGAATACTTCGAGGACCTCCTTAACCCCACCATCACGTCTTCTAATGTAGAAGGTGAGGCTGAGGACTCTGAGGAGGACTCGCCCATCACCCGAGCTGAAGTCACTGAGGTGGTCTGTAAGCTCCTCAGTGGTGGGTACTCCGCCCAGAGTATCTCAAGTCTCTAGATGCTGTTGGGCTGTCCTGGCTGACGCACCTCTGCAGCATCGCGTGGCGGACGGGGATAGTGCCCCTGGAGTGGCAAACCGGGGTGGTGGTTCCCCTGTTTAAAAAGGGGGACCGGAGAGTGTGTTCCAACTATAGGGGGATCACTCTTCTCAGCCTCCCTGGGAAAGTCTACGCCAGGGTACTGGAGAGACGAATTCGGCCGTTAGTCGAACCTCGGATTCAGGAGGAACAATGCGGTTTTCGTCCTGGCCGCGGACTACTGGACCAGCTCTATACCCTCCGGAGGGTGCTTGAGGGTTCATGGGAGTTTGCCCAACCAGTCCACATGTGTTTTGTGGATTTGGAGAAGGCATTCGACCGTGTCCCTCGGGGTATTCTGTGGGGGGTACTCCGGGAATATGGGGTCCGGGGCCCTCTGTTAAGGGCTGTCAGGTCCTTGTACGACCGAAGCAGGAGCCTGGTGCGCATTGCCGGCAGTAAATCGGGCCTGTTCCCGGTGCATGTTGGACTCCGGCAGGGCTGCCCTTTGTCACCGGTTCTGTTCATAACCTTTATGGACAGAATTTCTAGGCGCAGCCAGGGGCCGGAGGGGGTCCAGTTTGGGAACCACAGGATATCATCTCTGCTTTTTGCGGATGATGTTGTCCTGATGGCTACTTCAGGCCAGGACCTTCAGCAGGCACTGGAGCGGTTCGTAGCTGAGTGTGAAGCGGCTGGGATGCGAATCAGCACCTCCAAATCTGAGGCCATGGTTCTCGACCGGAAAAGGGTGGCTTGCCCTCTCCAGATCGGTGGAGTTGTCCTGCCCCAAGTGGAGGAGTTTAAGTATCTCGGGGTCTTGTTCACGAGTGGGGGTGAGAGGGAGCGTGAGATTGACAGACGGATCGGTGCTGCCGCCGCAGTCGGTGTACCGGTGTACCGGTCCGTTGTGGTGAAGAAGGAGCTGAGCGAAGCTCTCGATTTACTGGTCAATCTACGTTCCCACCCTCACCTATGGCCATGAACTGTGGGTAATGACCGAAAGGACAAGATCGCGGATACAAGCGGCCGAAATGAGTTTCCTCCGCAGGGTGGCTGGGCGCTCCCTTAGAGATAGGGTGAGATCCTCGGCTACCCGGGAGGAACTCGGAGTAGAGCCACTGCTCCTCTACATCGAGTGGAACCAGTTGAGGTGGCTCGGGCATCTGTTTCGGATGCCCCCTGGGCGTCTCCCTGAGGGGGGTGTTCCAGGCACGTCCTACCGGGAGGAGACCGCGGGGTAGACCCAGGACACGCTGGAGGGACTATGTCTCTCGGCTGGCCTGGGAACGCCTCGGGGTCCCTCCTGGGGAGCTGGCTGAGGTGTCGGGGGAGAGGGAAGTCTGGCCCCCGCGACCCGGCCCCGGATAAAGCGGAAGAAGATGGATGGATGGATGGATGGGGAATTCCAATACTCGTCTATTTCTGTGAAAGGAAGTCACTTCATCAAGCAGGAATAGAGCAACATCCTCATCCCTTTTTATGTCCCCGTTCAATGTTCAGAGATCTGAAAAAAAAGTGTTAATTTGTTTCCTGTTTACAGAGCTAGGGCCAAATGCGAGACTTTTTTTTAAAGCGTGCAAACAAACTGGAAAGCTAGTGAACCACGAGGAAACATTTGCTGAATTTTGCGAGTGCATTTGAGTGAAATCATGCACTGCACCGTTCATGCATTTAAAAGAATGTGACAAAATTAGTATTTACTTTCTGTACCATCTGACCTTCAAGATGGAGGTTTGGTATCATGAAAGGCTCTTTATCTGAAGCTGTGTTGAAACTGATAGGGGCTCAAAACTCACCTTGGGCTTGCACCCCAGATATTTTGATTTGACTAATTTTTGCACTTGGTGTATGTAAACATCCCTTAAATAAAACCTCTCAGGCAATGTGAAGCAGATTAAAAGGTCTCAAAAATCAGCCCAACACATTACATCATATAGTGTTTCAAATACACATCCAAAACAAATTGACCAAAATCTTCCAGTGTGGAAAAGAGTGATGTAATGTATATTTATATTTACATTATATAATTATATAACATTTTTGAGTGATCTGAAAAATTGAAATGTGAAGAATAATATAATACATTTGGAAGGGGCAAAAACGTTGTACATCTGTTCCACAGATGTTTGTTTTATTTGTGTGAATGTGTGTCATGCGTAATATGGTGTGTGCCCTCATTAAAGACAATTTACTTTACTATTCTTGTTAAAGCCTAAAAAAGTTTTCTAAAAGACTAAAAAGTTTCTAAAACATTGAATCATGTGCATGTAACCAATCACTCATATGACCCTAAGACAATGAAGAGCATTCCCTGCATGTAGTCATTTGCTGACATTTATGTTATGAAAATACAGCAATTATATGAGCATTAGCATCTTTGCCTCTGCAAAAGACATAGGGTCTTTTGTGTATGCCGACGAATCAAAGACTTGTCTTGGCATTTGGAATGCCTCAGGTAATTCTCCATCCTAAGCCCTTTGTCATGATGGCAGAATTACATGCAGGTGTTGGCAATCGCAGAGTGACTTCTCTGTGATTATGCTTTCAAACAAACAGAAGATCAGATGGGGAAGATGCAGAGGAGGTGGGAGGAGCATGCAAGTGTCAAGGGAACTTTCTGATGAGGATGAGGCCCATTGCTGGCAATGCAAGAAGAGCTGTGCACCTGCACTGTGTAGGCTAGAGCATCTCTTTGGCAGCCTGGTAGAATTTATACTGTGATATCTGCTACCATCACATACAATACAAATGTTCTTTTGTCTGAAAGTAGAATATGGATAGAAAAAGGCAAGAAAATAAGATGTAATTATTGGCATCCATAAATTCATATTTGCTGTTTGTTGGATTAATAAATGAGAGGACCACAAAAATATATACATTTGTTCAGTTGGGGCTAATTTACATTTAGCAGCAGGTAAAGACAGTCTATGGTACATTCACACAGGAGGTAACAGTTACAATGTGATTCAATCTGAACAGTCAGATCATAGTCCATGCAACATTTACCTCAGTCCGACTCAACGTTCATCATAAATGTGCACTGAGGAGAGCGGAAAATGTATCACAACAGTGAGGAAGGTTTTCAGTTTGTGCAAAAGTGAGGTAACAGACCTCATAAGTATTTGACATGGAAAAATTGGAACTGGATCACTTCACCTGCTATGTGTGATGTGATGTACAATATATGTCCAAACGTTCTGATGAATGAATTCTCAGATGCACTTTAAGTTGCATCCATTATGGACATAGATGTACAAACACACACACACACACACACACACACACACACACACACACACACACACACACACACACACACACACACTGAGGTGTCCTATTTTTTCATATGATTGTAGAACGACTCTTGGCCAAATACAATTATTTCAACTATGTTTTAAACTTTAGAACCAGATATTAACCAGATATATGCCAGATATTATTGTTTCGAGGAGATCTTGAGGAGATGTTTGAGGAGATGTTTTCATTTGAGATGTAAAAATTTAAGAGAGTTTTACCATTTATTTTTTTATTCATTTGTTTATTTATGTTTCCTTCCTTATAAGGACTAGATCATATTTTTCTCAGAAATCCTGTTGGAAATTAATCCCCCATTGTGTTTTTTGAGCTCAAACTGCAATATTGTTGATGAATTGTAATAACTGGATTGACAAAGACATTTACAATAATACATTGTTCAAAATACTTTCCAGAAATACCCCCCCTCAAAAAAATACTACTAATAAATAAAAATAAATAAATGAATGTTTAAATAAAACCCCAAGTTTACTTTTTTTGTTATTTATGTATGTGTCAGTGATCCGCTTCCAATACCTTTATTGTGAAATTTGAACAGTGTCTGAGTAAAGAAATAGAGCAAGCACTCCTCATTGCATCCTTTGGAATTTAAATCAGGATTTAATTCAGTCAGAAAAAGGGGTGAATTTTAGCTGCACTTCAAGCTGGATCACAGACAATTCATCGCACTGTAACCACCACCATGGTCACATGTTTGCAAATGACAGTCAGTATAATTTTCAACCTTCAAAGTATAACCCAAATTTTATTGAACTCGCTATCTATCTATCTATCTATCTATCTATCTATCTATCTATCTATCTATCTATCTATCTATCTAATTAGTAAATATAGGACCCCTTCTTTGACATCACCATCACTGTTCTTGCATCCATTGAACTTCTGAGGTTTTAAACAGTTTCTGCTTGATGTCACAACAGCCTCCCAGAGATGAAATACCTCCAACCTTCATACGGATTTTACTTGATGATACTCCATAGGTCCCCAACAGGGCTGAGGTCAGGGTAGGATGGTGGCCACAGGTTTCTGCTTCATAGCAGCCAGTGACACTGAGGTATTCTCTGCAGCCTGAGCATTGTCATGTATGAAGATGATTTTGCTATGGAAAGCATGTTTTTTTTTTCTTTTTTTTTGCCATGGAAAAAAGTGGTCAGTCAGAAACTATAGACTATGAGGTCATTTTCACACATTCAGGGACCTTAAAAGGGCCTACCAATTCTCTACTCGTGATTCTGGCCCAAAACGTGACTCTGCCACCTCCTTGCTCCTTTGCAGTCTTGTTGGGAAATGGTGGTTATCAACCAACCATCCACTACTCCATCCATCTGGACCGTCCAGGGTTGCACGACACTCACCAGTAAACAAGACTGTTTGAAAATGAGTCTTTATGTATGTCTGGGCTGAAAGCAACCATTTCTGCTTGTGAGCATTGGGTTGGGGTGGCTGAATAGTTGGTTATGCACAACAACAAGCCTGGAGGATCTTATCTTATAACTTGAGGTTTGTGGGACTCCAGAGGTGCCAGCAGCTTCAAATATCTGCTTACTGCTTTGTAATGGCATTTTAGCAGCTGCTCTCATAATCCGATGAATTTGTCTGTCAGAAACCTTCCTCATTATGCCTTTATCTGAACAAACCCATCTGTGCTCTGAATCAGCCACAAATCTGTTCACAGTACAATGATCAAGCTTAAGCTTTAAAATATTTAATGTTTTCATACCTTGTCCAAAGTATTGTCTTATTTAATGCTTTTTAACAGCAGATCGATCCTTTTTCTTTCCTATATTTTTTGAAACCTGTGGCCTGCTTAATACCGCGGAACATCCTTTTTAAGTAGTTTTCTAATTTAGTAAACATTGTCAGTATGATAATTAATTACTGCCAAGAATAGAAAAAACAAACAAAAAAAACAAAAAAAACAAAAACAAAAACACCTTCATTTGATTTTATGTGGTTTATGTAATAATTTAATATGTATTTGATGTGTAAATCAAGATAATATATGTCTATTACTGTTAAAAAAAGTTTCAGTTTGATTAGATAAATCCATAATGACTTGTTTACGTTAAAACTGTTGCAGTGTTCTCCAAAAATGGGGTGATGGTGATGTTCATTTTTATTTTTTATTAAGAAAAATGTGCTTCATACAAGTTCATGAATTACACCAAACACTCCACTTCCTAAACCATTGAGGTTTCAAACATCATCAGTGACGTCACTTGCCCTTAATGAAGCAAGCCTTGATATGTGTATTATAAAAGACCTGATTATATCAACACTCACGCCGATGTCTGGGCACAATATGACCCATCCCTAGTTTTAAGTACTATCTTTTTGAAAATTGTTGTTTTTTTATGTATTTGAAAATAAAAACCTAATATTAGAAGTGTTTTCATACCCTAGTCTTCCTGCTGTGGGTTTTAGGATTTCCTTCCAGTTCACCTTGCTGGACTTCCACGTAAAATTTCAATTAGAATTTTCTGGACAACACTTCACCGTCCATTGGATCATCCCCATATTGTCATACTGCAAACCCTGGGAGACTCAAACACTTAACCAAATTGTGTGTAATTTGAAACAGTGGGAGCGTGATTGTTTTGGATGCATGTGGGTTCACGTTTAAGCACTGTTTGTTGTAATATGTGTATCAGATCTTTAGGTCTGATCCTGACATATGAAGCTTGGAAAACTGCAAGAAACTGCCCACAAAGTGCAGGTTTTGATTTTTGAGTTAAACAGCCTCCAAGATTGATTTGTCTATATACAGATCACTATATGATCCTATACATATTGACTTTTTGATCATGCCCCACTCAGAAGGTAAAGAATTAGAGAAGCTACTAAGCACAATGGCCAAAAACCAGTGTTTAAATAAACCAGCAATATTTTAAACTGCCTAGGAATCAGAGATCTATTGGAGTCCCTAAATCAACCCTCTGTATCAGTATGGACACATTGCAGTGTGAATTTAAGGTAGATAAATAAAACAAATAGCACATAGACTGATGTAACTAGAATGACAAACTAAGTTTAATAAATATGTAAGTGAAAGTATGTATTGCACAATACAGTATACTGCAGCAGCAACATCTTAATTTGTAAGATGAGTTTTAAGGGTTGGGGTTGCAGCAGAACTTAGCAGCAGCACCTCAAAGTGACAGTGTACATAGTCAGTATGGGTGAAGTTGTGTTCAGTGAAGGGTCAGTATGTGTGGGGTGGAGCAGTTTAATAGTCTGACTGCATCTGGGTAGAAACTGTTCATCGGTCTAGTCTGGAAGTAGGTCAGGCCTCTTGGGAAGGGAGGTGAAAAGTTTGTGTGCAAGGTGGGCGGGGTGATGAAGGATGCAGGTGGCTCACTCTTTGAATCTGGTGTCACTATTACTTTACTACCCTGCAACATCTCGTTCTCTGCTACAGTGCAGCCCGCATACCATACAGTGAAGCACGTGGTCAGGACACTCCACCACACCACACGGGACCTTGATGATATCAGTTCCCAGGCCTGCTCTCTTCAGCTTCCTCAGAATATCCAACCGCTTGTGGGCTGCCTAGAAATCCAGCCCCCATTGTATCATTTATGAACTTCACCACAAGAAGATGTGGGTCATCAGTGTGTACAGCAGACAGCTGAACACATATCTCTGGGGGGAACCAGTGCTCAGGACGACAGTGGAGGATCCTGACTCTCTGTGTCCTATTGGTCAGGAAATCCAGGACCCACTTGCACAGAAATGAGGAGGTTCCCAATGCTGCTAGCTTGGATACCAGAAATCCAAAAACAGCAGCTTCAGAGACTCACATAAGAGTCCTACTCTGATTTAGGTCTGATTATTTTCCAATCTTTGTTTATGCCGTAGAATTAATCAGGCTGTTTTTGATACTGTGCCTTTTAAAGTAGATATATGGAAATGACATTCTGAATGGCTGCCATGAATTGTCCTTCATCCACAAACCAGTCCAGTTTGGAAACAGTTCAAATGGGCGTGGCTAAATTAATGAATTTTAATCATTCACCAATATTTTCTGGAGATATTTCTTAAATTTGTTATGGAGAAAAGTCCTGTCAGATATGTTTTAACACATAAAATTCAGAATCTTCATGAGTCTGAACTTTCTTCTTAAGATTTGTTGGTGAATAAGCTCCAATTATCAGATGTACATACATTGTATATAAATAAATTAAAAATTGTCTGCAATTGAAATGTTCATATATATTTTATACAACTCTTTTGTCTGAATGTGGAAATGGAGTTTTATGATACAGTCTTTTGAAATTTGCACAAATCAACTATATCTACATAAACATGATCCAGTACAGAAGAATGGACTTAAATGAAGCTACCATAAACAGTTAATCCAGTGATATGTTTCTTTGCTCATCATACCTCAGTAAGCGCGTGACACCAGGAACTACTTGATATTCTACATCACTGACCTCTGTTAGTTGAGGAGGCTCTGACTTGATGAAATTAAAGAGTCCCAAAAGGCTCTGTGCAATCTTGTTTTTGTTTTTTTTTTTCAGTTTGTAGACTTATTTGTAGGCATAAGTGTTACTTTACTCATAATAATAATCAAAGACTAGATAATGAGTAACATACTTAATTTAAACTTGGGCCTGTAGGAAGAAACTGTCCATGTACATCCTACATCTTGACAGGCTCTCAGATGCTTCAGTTGTAACGCTGCATTCGTAAGTAGATCATTGTTATTCAAATATAATCCTGAAACTCGAGATGCATGAAAAATGACTAGCTGTTAAGGAGATCTTTTAACACTGAACACGGGCACATACTACATTTTTCTTCAGTATGGTCTAATTTGTTGTCTCTGATTCGGTCTGTGTTCTTCTGTTTCTGTACATTTACTACCTGATTCTTCCCAGAGGAGGATGGATCGCATTTTGGGGGATCCTTTCAAAGTATCTTCAGTGAAACATTTCAGGAAATCTCTCCTTGTTGCTGTAAGTCTCAATCTTCTTCATAGATCACCTGTTTTTCTTTACAGCTGCTTTGTGACAATATCTGTTCTAAAAGGTACTAGTGCACATTAGGGAATTGGGATATTGTTAATAGGTTAATGTTCATCATCTAAAATAATGTCTTTTTCTAACAGTTGTTTGGCACCTTGGGCAGTTGCCGAGTCCAGCTGGAAAAGGAAATCAGAATCTCCATGATGTTTGTCTGCAGACAGAAGCACGGAGTGCTCTAAAATCTATTCGTAAATATTATATTGACTCAGGACTTGATAACACAGTAGAACAACACCAACAGATGAAATGGCAACCCAACCATCATTCCTCCATTCCTCCATTCACTCGTTCTTTTCCCCTTCTAGTAAACCTTACATAATATATTTGACACCATACTTTCTAAACAGCCAGCAATGACTTTCTGTAGCGTCTGACCTTCTGTGATTTACCTTATAAATAAAAAAATAATATTACGGGAAGAAAAAAGAAATCACAATATTCAAATTGCCTGACGTGCACTAGAAGATATTTAGGTGGTTCCTGACTTTTGACCTTCTAAATATAAAATTGAATGGATTGCTCTGTGTTCCAGTTAATCACTTAGCTTTGATGAAAGACAATCTTGCATTTTCAGCTCAAACACACTCTGCATGATTAATTTCCAACAGGATTTCTGAGATATAAAGTGTTTACTTTAAAAACAATAAAAACAAAACAAAACCACACAAAAAGATGATTTAAATAAATATAAAATATTTTGCTTTTCCTTTTTTTTTTTTTTTTTTTTTTTTTTTTTTACAGTCAAGACTGAGTAGTCTATGATCTCCTGAAAATAATACTAGCATATTGTGTATCTGTCTCCTATAAACCCCTGTCAAATGTTGATGAATAAAAGTAAGTCAAACTATGCCAACGTCCCACAAAGTTGGTATGACAAAGATGATCGCTGTTGGTCTAGTTGTATTGTTCTGATTTAGAAGTTGTTCCTTTCCTTTTCTTTTTCCCTGGTCTTCACCTCTCTGTTTCTGCTGAAGAGGGCTTATCCTCAGGGATATTTGGAGGTTGTATTTGTCCACTGAGCAGCTGCAGCGAAGCTCCAAACTGTAATTGGACCTGTCAGCCTATTCCAGGCAGCAGCAAGGGAAGATATTAAAAAGGCTCACCCCTTTACCACTCGGTCATAGCTTATTAGGCCAGACTGAGTCTGAGACACCACACGTACACTCCAGGAATATAAACAGCAGTCACCCAGCTGAATATCTATGCCTGACCAATGGCCAACGCAGTTCTACTTCCCTTGTAAGAAACATACAGGCAGAAATATCATCAGTTCATACTGAAGAGCAGTGATACAATCTGAAGGCACACGCACACTATGTAAGTGGGAGAAAATGAGAAATGAGATATTGTTGTTAATGTTTGTGGCGTTCTTCAATTACTGTTCTATTTGGATGCCAAATGTCCACTTCGCAATTCACATCTTCAGCTTTGTACTGAATAATGTAAGACAGCCATATGTCTTGCTAAATACCATGGAGCTGAAGTGAATGGCAGAGGCCAATAGCAATTTTCTCCCCACATCTCGCTAATGCCACCATGTCCAAGTGATGTTTACCTGCCAAGTCAGTTACTACCAGCTGTCAAGAACATGTACCAAGACTTTGGGTCATAATCATGTTTGGGCTTTAAAGCAAGTCATATTTTCTCATAAATAATGAAGATACTACCCAGTTAATGCAAATTAAATACGAAGTTAAGTTAAATGAAAGATTATCTTCTGATAAAAATATATTAAATATGCCAAAGTATGCATTTAGTGAATATTTTAAATTAATTAAAAATTAAATCAAATGTATAAATATTAAATGTGTTGACTTTGCAATAATACAAGCCTATTTTCATAACCCTGCTCTTTTGCTGCAGAATGAAACCACACACACACACACACACACACACACAGCACAGTTTTAACAAGTCCACCAGTCAGTGTTGCTGTCTTTTTAATGTGACCAAATCAATTACACTGAAATGTCTCACAGGTTATCCAGTTGCCCAATGCACTGCCTCCACTGCCATGTTTGACAGATGAGTTGGTGTGTTTCAGATGTGGACAGGCTTTTGTGATATTTTTTATTTCTAAATTGGCCTATTGCTAAAGTGGTACAAGTACTTTTGAGTAAACCCTCTGTATTTTAATTTAAGAATGTCTCTTGATTGTAGATTCTGACAACTACCTCCTTGAAGGTGTATTGATTTTACACCACCGTATTTATACATCAAAAAACAACGTGTGTGCATTTAAATTGATAAATGCTGTTTAACTAATGTGTTGAGAGACACCAACAAATCTGGTTACTAGCTTACAATTTTCTTGATAATCTCAGAGTCAAGGGATGCAACTGACCCTGATTCTGATGTAAAACAATGTGTGAATATTTACAAATGCATACATTTAAAACACATTACTCTTGAAAAATCCAATTACTGAAATATTAGAAATGGAACTCTAATCTAATCACAACTTAAGATAATTACATGCATATTAAAACATCCAGTGGTTGAAAGTACTGGCAGACTGGAGCATTGGTCCTATAGATGCTTTATTCTTTTTAATTTTTTTTCTTCTTTACTGGAATATTTATTTATTTATTTAATTTTATTTTTTTTTATGTAATTGTGTTCTATGTTTTTACTTACCTCACCAGTGGATTCCATTTTAAATAAATGTATAAATTTGTGATTCATCCTTTCCTAACATTTCTGTTTACATGTCTGTTTAATATGACACCTCTTTGGACCACTATTTTCAGAAAAAAAAAACAAAAAAAAACAAAAAAACAATTTCAACCCTTTTAAAACCAACTCCAGACATTTAATTTCCTTAATTTGTCATGGAATAATGAGTGAAGACTATGCCTGTTCATTAAAATACTTAAGTGTCCAATTACTTTGTCAAAAACATAGATTTAATGCAATAACTCTGTTAAACCCCTTAAATGAAAACTGAAATCTCCTCTTTAATCACATATTGATTGATTCATTTCAGCTCTATCTTGGCTGTGTACAAAATGACAAAAAGAAACTCCAAATGTACAGACGTGTGAGTTGATGTGAAAACCTGGTGTCAGTGTTATTTGTCTTTTAAATGCTCACAGACTAAAATTCTGACCATATAATCAGTCAGAAATTAACATGTGCATGTCCCATTTGGTAAGTCGTAGGTAAGAAGGCTTTAAAATAGAATCTATGGGCTATCAGCTATCAAGAATGTACTGAGCCTCAATCTTATTCTCTGTGACCAAAACCCTCTAAATAAAAACCCATCTATCCCTCCATCTCTCATTCTCCCCTGCTTTCATCAGTATTTATAGCTGCAACTCCCTCCCACAGAACAGATGACCTAAAACCATGTTATTAATGATGGAAAAAGTGGAGAGTACAAAACACCCTCTGCCTGTTCAAGCAACTAAGCTTAACATTTTCTAACATTACTTAGAATTATCTCATTAATTATTTTTAGATAATAATATTACACTGATTAAATAGCTTTGATAAAACAGCTTTTTGATTGTCTGATTTGAAAAACGGAATAACTCATAAATGTTTAGGGAAATAATGAGTTAATAATGTGTTTGCACTATGGCCAACTCTTTAGTGTCCATGCAATTATTGGCACATAATTACAGAACTCTGACTATATAAGATGTACTCTTCCAAATGATATATACATTGAATAATGAGGGCTTCATCAAATATAAGTTAAATGAATATCACAGACCTTGTCTTGATGTGGACATATATTGCAATGTTCAATAAAGCTGTTAATTAATAATGATCATATTAGAAGCAATACATTTTGGCTGGGAATTTAACAACCAAAAAATGCTGGGGTAAATGTCCTCTTATTTTAGCAAATATGAAATTTATTATATGAAATATTATTTTTATGATAATGTAATTTAAAATCTTTTAAGACATTCATGCAGGCAATGTCATTGCTGAATCACACATTCACTCCACTGGAATTGATACCTACTCTACTACAAAATATTTCATGCATCCCTGTAGTTCCTTCACATTTTGCTAAACACACAAAGAAACACAGTATACAGTCCCACACCACACATTCCCCAACAATCTCTGGGTATCTCAAACTGTGTCAAGGCATTTTTTACACCACCACACTTACTATTTATACATCAAAGAACAACTTGTGTTCATTCAACAGCACATTTAAATAAATAAATAAATAAATAAATAAATAGATAAAAGAATGCTGGGTGAGTAACCAATGTGTTGAGAGACACCAACGAATCTGGTTACTATCGTACAATTTTCTTGAAAATCTCAGAGTCGAGGGAATGCAGCTGACCCTGATTCTGATGTAAAAATGTGTGAATATGTACAAATGCATATATTTCATATATTATTCACGTATTATTCTTTGTGTAGTGAAAAATCCAATTATTGGAATATTAGAAATGGAAATCTAATCTAATCACAACTTAAGCTAATTACATGCATATTAAAATTTAACATCCAGTGGTTGAAAGTACTGGCGGAATGAAACATTGGTCCTATAGAATCTTTATTCCTTTAGTTTCATTTCTTCTTTACCAGAACAGTTATTTCTGTGTATCTATATGTTTAAACTCAGCTGTTGACTCATGTCTACCATTGTTTTCTCTTGTAGCAATAGGCCAATGGAGCCATGTATATACACCTTCATGCGATCACTCAAGTTAGTGATGGTGGAGCAGTTAGATGCCAATGTTTCTGGATGCTCCCATGTTTATGTTACCTTCTGGTTCTCTCCTTAGTTTAGGCTGTTATAGTCAGATCTGCCGGAGTCACTCGCCACATGTTTACATTCTCTATTCTCTTTATATTTAAACATCAAACTAATTTATCTCTGTACCTTTTCCGAGTTAATGATGACCCTTCGGCCTGACCTGTTTAGGTCTTATCCTCAAGCTGAGACATCTGAGAAGGACCCCAAGCTCCCCTGATACATCTTTATATTGGCTTTCCACCTTCTGGCGACTGGACCTGGACTAGTTTCCCACCCTGACATGGACTAGTTGCTCACCCACCATCAGCAACTATGTAGAAAACTACTGTTACTATTATGTCCACCAGCGAACTAACATTACTACAGTACCCGAGTATTAGAACAGAGATTTAGGGGTCCAGTGTCCCCTAACTGTGTATAAGTAGTTTGACCAGAGGAGGATGGTTTCTCCCCCTTGTGAGCCTGGTTCCTCCCAAGGTTTCTTCCTCCAGCTCTGAGGAAGTTTTTCCTTGCCACTGTCGCCCTTTGGCTTCCTCACTGGGGGATCTATCTCTTATTCTTTGTTCATCTGTCATTAAGCTTTTAACTTCTTGAGTTTTCTAAAGTTGCTCTGTGACAACTTCATTTGTGAAGAGCGCTATACAAAGGAATGTTGATTTGATTTGATTTGAAGTGTACAAGTGTCCTTGTCCTTTGCAACAGCTGAAGAAATTTATAAGATAATTCTGGAGATATTGAGATGTATCCTCTTCAGTTTTAATTATTGTATATTTTATTATCTTCTGAAGGGCTGGGATATCAGAGTTTATTTATTTTATAAGATGTTTTGATATTAAAAGTTGTCCAAGCGGTGATCAAAGTAAGCATGTGTGCTGATATGTAGTTGATTACTGGTCAGACAAGGGCTAACAGTGTGTGGAAGTAAGACTTAACCTTAGGCCTTGCACTGTCCCACAGTTTATACGCAGTTTATATATAGAATGTAGCAAATCAATTGAGCATCAATTCATAATAAAAAAACAAAAAAAAACTGTCTATTAATTGCATCAGAAGACATTCTGTGAGATGAAGGCAACTGTAAAGTTAGAATCAGGGTTCTAAGATGGGTAGAGTTTGCTTAGAATGACTGAGGACATCTGAGGGTCAGATCATCAGTTATTTTGTTTTACTTACACAATACTCAGCACATCATTCCGATTAATGAAGTATATATGTATATATATATTTTTTTCATCTTTGCATAAAACCTAGGACCCCAAGAGGGCAATGCTATAGGCCAACAATTGTGGCTAGAATAGTAACAGTAAAATGTCAGTCCCATCCACTCAGTTTCCTGAAAAAAAGATTCAATTCAAAAAAGTGCCCCCAAAAAATCAGATTTTAAATGGAACAAACCTGTGACTGAATGTACGAATGTAATAAATCACTGTGAATGAATGTTACTAGTGCACTAAAAAAAAGTCAACACTTTATTGCATTATCTTTTCCCCCCTTGATCTTCACCTCACATTGTGAACACCACTCAACTGTACCTAACATGGATAGCTACAAAAAGCTGCTGCAAATGACCACATCGCAATTCAAGAGGATTCAGCACTCACCATTTCCTTTTATGTTTTTCAATAAAATACAAAACTTTCCCTGAAATTCAGCCGGGGATATTTTAAATGTACCCTTTAAAATGATTTCCCACCCAGTTCGCTGATACATAGTATTTCACCATCCACAATTCTACACTTCAGCACTCCATGCTGGCCTGCACTCCACTCTTGAACCTTCAGCAAATATCCAGCAGTGCCCTCCATTAGCTGACATAACTGAATTGTCAGTTGACATTCTCCTCTAGGCCCATTGAGGTTGAACTAGGTCGTTAGGGTTAAGTCAGCTTAGGGTTTTAGGTGGGAATTAGTAATGATGTCATTTTTGATATGCTGCCTGCTAGTTTTGTGCAGGTGGAGGTCTTTTTTTTTCAGAATGCAGTGCTCATAGTCCAAAATCAAGCACTGCTATACCAATACCATTCTTTATCTTGATTGCATATCTTGTAGCTCCTCCTCTTCTTGCTGTAAGATCACAGAAAGCCCATTTAATTTTCTGCAAAGAGACAGGTGTCTTTGATAATTATAAAGCCATGCTTTCACTATGCTAATAGGTATCCTGTGGTTTTCTAAAATAAAGGATTGCTGTTCCTTTTATGTCCCCCAAGGAGCTAAAACCAACTCTTAACACCTTGAAGTTTCATGATAATTAGGTCAAAGGAGTAGAAGCACCAGATGTTGCTGTTTTGAAGGTAGGACGGTTTGGTGCATAATGCATCATAAAAGAACACCAGAACATTGATTTTAGCTTGCTGTGTCATTACCCAAGCGCTGCTCTTCTAGCTCTGATTTGGATTTTATGTGCAGTGTTTCAGACCCTGTGTAAGTGAACTGTCATTTATCCTTTCAAGGCTGCATAATGTTAGCTGCCTTAGGCACTTTTTGTGTAGAACTTCCAATCCCAGAAGCAGAGTTATACCAGGTCCTGTAATCTTTTTTAAGAACATTTATTGATTTTCAAACAGAGCCAGTGGAGTAATTAGGTTCATATGGGCCCCAGTGCTAAAAATGAAAATGACTTCAATATTAAAAATATGAGAATCAATATAAGAATATGAATAATGACAATGGGATTTGCGTTTTGTACAGTACTGTATATATTTTTGATTTACAATAAGAAGTGATAAATCATCCAGAAAGTAATTTAAATATGATGCCCCTCCATGATGTATGACAGAATCATATTAAAATCATTCAACAAATGAGTTTATGAATCTATGAATCAGAATCTGCACTTTTTAACACCAAATGCACATCTGTTAAATCCATCTGTTAGTAAATAACTGTGATTATCGTGCTATTGGATGCATTTGATATTAACTGATAAATGCAAACAGCCAACAGCACCTATAGCTAACAGTATACTACCTATAATTATAGCTAGCAGTTTGACAGTGTGCTTGTGTGATTAGAAGTCTACTGAAGTGCTGATCTTTTGATGAAGATGTTTCCTGCTGAAAAAACTCATACTGGTCAGATTGATCAATTACATTGACTATTAAGAATCAGCTGATGCATAAGGTATAATGATGATCTTACACTTTGTTACACTTTACACTTACACTTTGTTGACTGGACAGTGACAAGATCTCTATCAATTAGACTTGGGCGTATTGTTAATTTATATTTGTTACATTGTTAAGCTACAGAATGTTTGTGTTTCATATACTATTTCATGGCTGCCGACCCTCGTGCATTGACACTAATCTCAGTCTCTTATGCCACACTCATCATTTTTAATGACCCAATCTTCCCCTCCAGGAGTGGGAGCCACACTTTGGATGAGTTTAACCAGAAAACTGCATAATAACTATTCTTTTCTTGTTCAAAAAAAGCCTCCAGAAGACACCCGGAAAAGTAGTTATATGACATGGTTCAGTCCTGCCCCCCCAAACTAGGTGTTTTGTACCTGTTAGTGGTGAACTGTGTGCCAGTAGAGCATCATCCAGTGTTTCACATAGTAAAACCAGCATTGGGTATGCTGCATTTTATTTTGGTCATGACCAAGTTGGTTGACCAGCTTAAGTAGTCCAGTAAGACTGAGCTGAGCATGAGAATAATGATCAGTCAGTCTGGTGAACATGATCACGCAGGTCAACCAGTTGGGTCTTGATGATCATAATCTTCACCTTGGTGACATCTTGGTCAAAATACTTACCTTGATCATATTAATCATACCTGCAAATCATCTAAACCATTTAACAAAAACAATCCTATGCTGGTTGAAAGCTAAATCAACTTAACTATCTTGAGCTGGGACGGCACTACTTTTAAAGCTACTTTTGCTCCATACCCCTATGAATGAACCAGCCCTGCCTCCAGGACTTCATACCCCAACCAAAAATTAGTCCATCAATTAGACCAAAATGTCTCCCATCTCTATACCCTACTAATTAATTAGCCTGCTGTCCCATCCCCATATCCTACCAATGAACTAGCCATGTCTCCCATCCCGATACCCTACCAATGAACTAGCCATGTCTCCCATCCCGATACCCTACCAATGAACTAGCCATGTCTCCCATCCCCATACCCTACCAATGAACATCCCACTCTCCATCGCCATTCCCTACCAATGAATTAGCCCTGCCTCCCATCCCCATACCTTACCAATAAACTAACCTCTCTTCCATGCCCATACATACTAATAAGCCTGCCCTGTCTTTCATCTCCATACCTTTCCAATGAACTAGCCCTGTCTCCTATCCCCATACCCCTTCCAGCTGAGCAATATGTCTGAAAAAATGTTTTTTTGTTTTTTTTTCCCTGATGAGAAGCGATGGCATTGAGTTGACTAATAAGAACACTGAGCCAAAATGCCCAACATCTGCGCCATCCTGCATTGTACATTTGTCTTCATTTTTTTTTCATAATACACATTACATATTACACTATTTAACTGATGCACAAACACTTTCTAGCCTATGTTGTGTTCTGGCACTGTACAAAACAAATAATCATAATATAAAAACCTGGAGAAAGGTTTTATTTACTCTCCTGCTGGACAGCTAGAGTTCAGTTATCCTTTCATTTCCAGTCCTCAGCATCTCATGTTGCTGTCTGTTTTCAGGCCTTTTCACAGAACACATATAATGATATTAATGTTTATGACAGTCTCATGTTTCCTCTATGGCTTCACCTTTGGGGAACATGATCAGGTGCAGAATCAGGCAACTGGTGCATTCCTCGCACTGGAATATACCTTATAACCAACAAGAATGTGAGTGAATGGCAAAAGGGTATTAGATCAAAATGAATCAGTCTTTTTAACATTTTAAGCAACATTTGTGTTTTATTTTTGCTTTCTACCCTTTATGAGTAGACAGCTCCATGCTACAGTTTGGGCAAATAGTTAGCTTGTTAGCTTGTTAAAGCCTCAAAGAGAGGCAATGACTTTTTTTTTCCAGGTAACTCTTTTCTCTTTAATTAATGAGAAGAAAGGCATTTAGCACCAGAAAATACAGCATCAGAAATTTTGGAAGGGACATTTAAATACACCTGCCTACTGCCGGCAGCACAGTTCTGTGGAATAATGAGAAACATAAGATTTTGGCCACTGTGGAGTCTAAAAAAAGGAGAAAAAGAAAAGAGAATTTCATTAAATGAACACCTCTGTAAACTGAACACCTACTGTAACATGCAGGGCGGCTAGATAATGCTTTCGGCTTTTGTTGTTGCCAGAACATTTCATTTGTGGACAAAAGTACAAATTAAATGAAACAGTAATTCTATGAGCAAAGATTATGCTGCATAAACAGAGAATGATGGCAGGATGATGGTTTTCTTAATTCAAAATAGACTACCTCAAGGTTTTGCCTCACAGTCGCCTGACCTGAATATCATTGAAAAATTGGTGGATAGACCTCAGAAAATTACTGCATGCAAGAGAGCCCAAGAATATCACTAGAAACCTCTAGCAAGGACATATTAATTGAAAGACTCTTAGCAGCTTCAAGCTGTGATACTTGCCAAGATTTTCCAAGGTGCCTAAATGTTTGACTTCAGGCTCTTATTCTTTATTATCTATTTTGAAACTAAAAACTTAATCTTGCTTAGATGTTAAAGAATTGTCATCTTAAACATTTTACTTTGTAGAAATTAAATGATCCTACACTCTGTTACCTAATTACAGCAAAACAAATGTTTTAACCAGGGGAGTCTAAACTTTTGCCTGCCACTGTACAATTTATACAAACTGAATAAACTCAATACCCAAATGGTGCCAAGCACTGAGTAAATGAAAAAAAAAGAAAATGAACCAACACTGTATTTCCATTTCTGACATTTGGCAGATGCTCTAATCCAGAGCGACTTAAAAACAGTTCTAAAAATATCCTGGGCTAGTTTGTAGATGTTAGAATCCAGAGATACCTCAAGCTTAGATGGTGTGAAAAACAAATGTCAGGTTGGATACATTGATGCCTGTGAGATGTAGTACAATTATATGCCTTTAATGAGTTAAATGCTTTTGAAAACGATGGACATCAGTTTACATTTAAAGACAGAAGTGATTCAGCTAATTCCTAAGTCCATTCCTCCATTTTGGTGCCAGGACAGAAAAGAGTCTGGATGCTTATCTTCCATGCATCTTGAGGGATGAGCTGTACTTGATGCTTGAAGGGCTTTCGGTACAGATTGAATTTTGACCATTGCCATCAGGTAGGGAGGAGCTGCATCAAAGTTTATAATCTGATGCTGGCAGCCAGTGGAAGCCAGTGAAGGGAACGCAGCAGTGAAGTTACATGGCTCAACTTGGGAACATTTAAGATAAGCTGTGCTGCTGCATTTTGGATCAATTGCAATGGCCTGATGATACGGATACGAAGGTCAGCTGGAAGGGAGTTGCAGTTGTCTTGAAATTACAAGAGATGGAACTAGCACTTGAGTGCCTCTCTAGAAAGAAAAGGTAAAATTGTCCTGATGTTGTAAAGGATGATTCAGCCAGGTTTGCAACATGAACAATAAATGGTCATCCACAACATACCAAGGCTCTGTGCTTCTTGGAAACCCCATGTGAAGATATTACTTTGCAAAGAGAATGAGAAGAGTATGATGCAAACCATCGCGATGCAGAACCAGGTTTTCTAGTGACAGTAATGAGAGTAGTCTCTGTTGAGTGTGCCAGTTTGATGCCAGATTGGTTTTGGGTCCTGACGATTGTTATGGGTGAGAAAGTAAGATAACTGATTATCTGTAGACTGTAGTGTATAGTTGCAGTCTGTAGTTGATAACGTCCATGCTGTCTAGAATAGGCTCCTTCAAGATTGGGAACACTCTGGCAACCTTGAACAAGATCTGACGACAGTAAGATGTTTACAGTGAAAGTAATGTATAATGTATGCTGACAAACACTACCGGTGAAAAGAACACCCAATATACACAAAATGATCATTTTTTGATTGATTGTAAATTAATAAAACAAAAATACATTTCAGTCACTGTGCTGTGATGTGATCTCTTGATTAACAACATGGCACTGCATAATATATGAGCACTACCCTTCAAACATTTTTAGAACACTGACCATTGACTGGCAGTGTATGTGTTATCAGAAGAACTATGAAGTTCCACTGGATGAATTGGCCTTAAGCTGAACTTGAATTATGTCCAAAAGACACAATGATTTTTGCCCACACAACTACACACTGTTTTCACATGGACTGTTGTTCATATGTATCTTTTGATTGTTGCTGTCCAAATTATCAACCAATGTTGTTTTAAATGAGAATGATCAGGTTTGGTTAGTTTCTTTTATAAACGTACAGTTCTGCATGATGCCAGAACTACGAAAAACCATAGCCTTCACCATTGAAGTTGTATTAGAGAGAGCTCAGCCCCCTAGAATCAATGCAGTGCTCTGTTTATCCATTACCATCGGTCCATCTATTCATACTCTCACAAAACAAAACGCTCTATACAGTCCCATTTACAAGCACATCTCTTTGACAGAAAAAAAAAATCCACCATTCCAAGGGAAATACAAACTAATTACGACAATGTTTGGAGCACTAATAACATTTTAATATGGATTGCAACACATTTTCAGAGGCATTTCGTAAATTCTAAAGTGGGAAATGATTTGAATCCAATTCATGTTGGATGTGATAGAACTGAGATGATAGCACCGTCAGGAATTCCAGATAATTCAGATGACTGACATTAATATCTCTGATATGGATGAAAAATGAATGTGTTCATCCTCATGTGGTGGTTTTAAGCAATGTCTATTGAAGACTGGCTTCATTTTAGTACTTTGTCTTCAACTGCTTCTGAAAAACATACAGCTTGTAGAGTATCACAGGCCTATATCAGAAAATGCCAACGTTTTGTAACATTAGTTTAGAGAGTTTTTCTAACTGACTAAGGCTATTTGACAGGAGACAAGACAATAAGGCAATAAGACAACAAATAAGGCAATACATCACTGAAACGGTGCACAACAAGAAAAGTATGAACTGTGGAGATTCAGTTCATTCAAGTTGAAGGCTGATGTGGTGTAATGTTTAAGTATCAGTTGATATGACATCATTACAGGGCGTGTCTCAGGTCCAGTTCTGTGGGCTGTGGTTACTCTGACATGTTAAGCTTGTCAATAAAGCCAGGTTAATTCAGAGCTGGACTCACTGGTATCTGATTACACGACAGTTTGCTACACGGGAAATTGCATAAGCACCTTCAGATGAGTTCTATTGATGATCTGTTTTCTGTTATAATCATGAAGAATAGGATTTAAAAACAAAATAATACTCCTACTGATATCCTTAGTTGGCCTCTGGCAGTCACTAGAAATAAGGTTTCCAAACAGCCATGGTCTATTGGCTATGAGACAAATACAACACAGCATTTAGGGTCAGCTGGTCTCCTCTGGGCAGTCCTTTTAAACCCTAAGCTCCTCATCAAATTTGCCTGGGACATGCCATAGCTAAAGTCCCCTCCATCCGGTTGTTGATTCACTCCAGTCTGACTTTGTTTTCTTCATGAGTGAAACTGGAGTAAGTTGGGCTGTTTTGTTGAAATGCATTTGAGTTATCAGATTTGCTTGATAAGTGCATTTTGGTCAGCGCAATATTGTGAAGTAAGCTCTGCAGGCTGTACTACTCTTGTTGTGGTTGTCTTTGAACTTTTAACTTTTAATTAGATTAGAGCAGAACCTCTTATAGATCCTAGAGCCCTGCTAACAGTATATGCAGCACATAGACAGAAGTTTTGGAATTGGGACACCTGCTCATTCATAGATTCTTCTGAAATCAAGGATATTAAAATGAGTATATCCTGCTTTTACAGTGACTGTTGGCACACTGTTGCACTGTGTGTCAGTTATACTGTATCTCCCATTCAAGTCCTTAACAGGGACAGAAAGAACAGAGAGTTCAGGCCAGATGGTGTGAATGTCTCTATCCTGCAGTATGTGAGATATAACTCACTGGATCTCTGGATCAGAGAAAACAGGTTATTCATTTAGTTCAACTAAATATTAAAATCTATTACAAAACAAGTGTTATTACAGACCCTGGGCTTGATTTCCTGCTTCTAACAGAAACATGGTTAAAAGAATGCAGTGATGAAAATGTTCATCAAAATGCTCCAACAAACTTTCCACTTTTTAAACTTTTCATGCGTGTGCAAAGCAAGATGGAGGTGTAGCTGCAATATTTGCTGATTCCTTTAAATGCATATCATTATTATTTGGTGACTTCACATTTGATTTTTTATGTGCAGTTTTGAAAGGAGCACCAAAAATACTTATGCCTCCTAAATACAATGTTACTTTTACTGATGAATTTACAGATGTGCTATTTTCCACTGAGTTTGATTTTTTTTTTATTGCTGATGATAATCCCAAGGACAGTTATGCCTAAGACATCAGTGATATACTTGATTTTTTTTTTTTTTCCCCAGACTCTCTTAGCATGTAACTGGAAGCACACATTCTCATGCACACGTTCTGAATGTGGTTATCTCAAAAGGACTCGGCATATCAGCCACTGTTAAAGATTTGGCTTTGTCAGATCATTTCTGTATATTCTTTGACATGAAGACCACACAAGTCAGCAATAAGAAAAAGAAAAGGATTATAAATGACTCCACAGCTTCACTTTTCATCAGCAAAATGTGCCCCATGTGACCCATCTGATTCTGGTGATGCTCTGCTGGATAGCTTCAACTCAAAAATTGTTAATGTTATGGATGAGATTGCGGTTAAAGTTAAAAACTATATCATGCAGACAGAAAGTGCCTTGGAGGAACAATACAGCAGTTCAGCTCCAAAAGAAAGAATGTAGGAGGGCCAAGTGCAAATTCTGTAAAACCAAGCTTCACATTCACAAAGAAATCTTTAAAGGCTGCATGATTTTAATACAATAATATGCAACGCAAGACATCATTTTTCTTCACCATTATCAACATTAACAATAGCAGAGTGCTCTTCACAGGGGTTGACAAGATAACAAAGTCACCTCCTGTCATGGCCCCTGAATTAGCTTCAACTGAGAGAAACACATTGAAAATTGCAGTTGTGAAGCCTCTCTTGAAAAAAGAAAAATCTACATACAAGCCTTTTAGATACAGATTGCAGTTCTTTGGACAAATTCTAAAGAAAACTTAACAAATTTCAGTCCAGAGTCATAGCTCAAAGTCAAATCAATGATATTCATTTATATACAGACTCTGGAAAACTGCTAGACCTGAGTGTCACATTTGATACTGTTGACCACAAAATTCTCATAGATAGACTCTAGAACTGGGTTGGACTCTCAGAAATGGTCCTACAATGGTTCATTTCATACCTGCATGGAAGGAATTATTTTGTTGGAATAGAAAACAATGTTTCTGAATCTGATCCAGTGACCTGTGGTGTCCCCCATGGAACAATTCTCTTATTAAATCTACATATGCGTCCTCTTGGTGAAATCCTACAGAAATAAGGGATGTCCTACCACAGCTATGCAGATGACACTCAGATCTCCTTCACCCTCAGTCCGAATAACTAGGCTTCCTACTATCTGTGTAAATGCAGCTGATACAGCTCAACACATATTGAGCTCTTTGGTCACGACCACTAGAGTTTGGAGGATTAAGGAGCCTAACATTCCCAAGAACACATGACCTCAACCCTTTTCAAAAATAAGTGGACTCTGCATTAAAGTTTGTTCAGGAAACCAAAAAAGTTAACTGAAGTTCACCAATTTGGCCAAGAAAAGTGATTAAATAAACACATCACACAAGTTTGCAGTGTCATCTAACTATGTCTGCTTTAGCAGTTTTGTTTTCTAAAGACACTGTTTTATATGTCATTGCACAGATTGATTGACTGAAAGCCCTGCTCCTGCTCCTACAAAGCTAAATGTGTTCTTGGAAGGTGAAGAATCTCAATTTTCTGCAATATGCCTGCAATTAAGCATCTTTCACGTTGCTCTTCTGTTCATTTTTTTTACATATAATTTGTCATATCTTTTGTAAGGTGGATTAATAACTGTCAAACAACTCTGGCATTCTAATTGTATTCAACGCAGGGATCCTCATAGATGCAGACGCTCCATGGTCCACCATTCAAAGAGGAAATTAAAAAGGAATGAATCGTGCCACTAGCACATCTGCTTCTCATCTTTCTGAGTCCTGCGCTGAGGCAGACAGAAAGGTCACTTTTCTAATTTCACGGATGCCATCTGCGGTCATCCGTCAAAATTCTGCTGATTTGCACATTTCTGCTACGTTCCATTTTGTTTATGTCCATTTCCACGGCCATTTGCTCAGTTATATTGACATGATGGATCTGATTAAATGTTCCAGAAGTGGCTGCCTCACTGACTGTTTTGGACAGATTTGGTTTGGCAGATTCATTTCATCCAAAAACTACCTTCCCACATAAAAAGACAGCTGGACAAAGAGCTGAACATAGATGGATGAAGCTTTAATTAAAGTAAACAAAAGAAAGCGGACATCCTCACCTTTTGTCATTATTAGGGGCATGATACCAAAGACAAACTTGTGATTAAGGAGCAAAAAGCTAATCAGTCCACCCAGTGGGTGGATCAGAACATCCTCTAATGATCATAATTTACCCCTATAAAACTCAGACTCTGTATAGAGATGGATGACATGTACAATAATTAGTTGAGACAACTGCCTGTGTGTGTGTGTGTGTGTGTGTGTGTGTGTGTGTGTGTGTGTGTGTCCTCTCATGAGACCTGAATTGCTTTGCTCCCTGTAGACTGAGGTTGTACAGGTGCAATCTTCATCTATCTCAACCACTCACTCAGCACCCTCTCCTGTAGGCCCAGTGCTTCCCTACAGGACTAATGAGGACACACCGCCACAGCCTCAGAGAGTTGCAGTATTTGCTGCAGATTATGACACACCGTGACTTCAGGGCAAACAGCAATGCTTTCCTTTCCCCAATTAGAGCTGGTCACTTATGAATCAGCATGCTCTCACTACAAAAGCCTTGCACTGACGTGTCTGCAATGCATAGCTTGGATGTCCACTTATGATATTTTTATAGATGAATGTATCAGAAGGTCATTATTCATTTCCACAGGACCACCAGATCACATTATGAAGTGTACCTTAAATAGAAATATAAACAGATGACACATACATATCATGGAAATGGGAATTTGCCAGTAATATTAGCTGTAGTGATACCTCTTCAGCAAACTCAACCGAGCAAAATCAAAACCAGTAAACAGAACTGAATCATGTAAGAGTATAAAAAGAACTGTTGAGTCGAAAGCTCTGTTCTAGGAAAGCTAATACTAATGCCAACACCAGCAGAAGTCGGTCAGACATACAAACGTACACCGAGCAGCAAAGTCACACTGTAATAGAGTTAATTTATCCCTTTTAGAAAAAGTTTCACTTCCAATTCTGCACTAAACCGCCTCAGGTCGGTAAAACACAAGTTCTTCAGCACTCTAATATTTGTAGCTGGGACATCGCCATAAAAAACGGAAACTAATCCATTCAGGTTTTCAGTTTTTTGAGGATGGAGGGAGTGTCCCGGGGCTTACAACAGTGCTTAGCTGGCAGGTCTGGGTCATTTTCAATAAAATAAATAAATATATGAAAAGCAAACCATTTACACTAAGGTTCTTCTCAAGCCATGGGTGGAAACGTTGTCATGTGATTTGTGTGATGTTGGAAGGAGAGCCAACCAATCTGGACAGGGTGTTGAATTCAATGTTCCCAGACCAGTAGCTCACACAAAAACAACTGACCAGTTGTCTTATTTTACAGGTTGTTATTTGGTTGGCAAGTAGCCTATTAAAGGCAATGAATTTCCAAAACATTGAACTTATTGTTCTACACAAATGAAATAACAGTGAAAAAGTTATGTCCATCCACTCTTTGGTCAAACAGTAATCCTTTGACCAAGGAAGCCCTCTTTCTCCCCTTTCATTTAGAGACATTTGTAAGTTAACATTGCAGAGTTGATGGTTGATGAATTCAAAAAGATGCAGTAACTGGTTTTAACTTTAACAGTGGACGTATGTTGGCCTTCACCTTTCCAGATTCAGAACACTGTGTGATGGGGAGAGTAGATATTATTAGCCAAGATAATGGCTATTATTAGCCATCATTTTATGATGTTGTTCTTTACATTTTTTTTTCTAAATGCTGTGATGAATGGATTGTCAGAAAATGTCCTGTTTTTTTTTTTCCTTTTTTACTTTGATTTCCATTGAAAGTCAGGCATACGTCTGTTCTTGTGACAGCAACAACTCTTGACTGTCCAATTTGTGGTTAAAATAAGGACACATTTTCTGCATCTTGTCTGGAATATTTGCCATGTTCTCTTGCTGTTTCTTGACCCATGAAGGTGGTGGCACATTCCTGTGAATGACAGATTTGTGCTGAAGATACATTAACATGGCAAGTGCTAACATCAAAAACCCCACACAGCAGCACACTATTGCAAATTGTCTTTTACCTTTGAAACTTGTATGATTTTTTTTTGTTTGTTTGTTTTTTTCTCAGGATAATATATAATATGTGATAGTTTTGAACTGTGATGTATGTCTTATGTAATGTATGTTCTTATGCTCTGATGACTGGCAGAACTGAGTTTGAGAACTGAGTGGAGGATGTTGCCTGTTAAAAGCAAGAAAGCTTTAGCCATGTGTAGTGGTGGTGAAATGTGTGTTCGCTGAGCCGTAAAACAGTGAAAAGATGTTCTCTGCCATGATGGTGCTCCATCCAATACTTCTGGGATGAGCTGGGGATTGGGATTGCCACCCCCAAATCATTCATCCTTATCCTGACCTTACGAACATTCTTGTCACTCAATGCAATCAAGTACTCATAGCAATGCTCCAACATCTAGTAGAGCATCTTACCTAGCACCCACTCAGTTACCCAGGTTTGGTTTCCTTTGAATTCACCCTCTGATGTGTGGTTAACTATAGCTTGAGGTGACAGTGGACACTGGATTGAAGGTAAAAGAAAGGGTAAAAGCCAGGTATTTATTTTAGCAATCGCTTGCTTCCCTGGCTTTAGCTTCCTCAGTCAATGAGCTTCACGTGTGTCTTTGCAGACACTGGCTCAGCAAAAGTTTTGGTCATAAAGTCTGGTTTTAATAGCAACTCATTTTTCTTTAGCCTAGTTGGGGGATGATGTGCATTCCTGTCTCAGAAAACTGTAAGGGGTCATTGTGTTTTACTGTGTTGCGGCTTTAGTGCCAAAAATCCTAGCAGTACTAGTCTTGCTGTCTTTCTATCTATCTATCTATCTATCTATCTATCTATCTATCTATCTATCTATCTATCTATCTATCTATCTACTGAACAACCATGCAGTCTCCACTGGGAGTCTCTATATCTGGAGAGTGTTTTCCATATCTGTGAACGTCTGTGAATAAGATAAAAATGTGGTTGTCAGAACTAACAAGGTAATAATAGCAAATGTATCACAACACTTCTTTTTTTTCTATTTAAGTCACAGCTCTTGTTCCTCTTGCTGGAAATGGACCTGTGGACATGGTGAAAAGTTATGATGTGATGTTGGGGGCAACCACATTAATAGACCTCACTCTGTCTTTCTCTCTCTCCCTTCCCCTCCCTGTCTCTCTCTATCTGTTCCTCCACACACAATTTTCTGTAGTACAATGTTTCCTGTTTGTTTTCCACCCAAAACCTGCTTACCATCGATCTGAGGATTGCTAATGCAGTCTCTGCAGTGGTGTGTCATCCTAATGACTAAGACACTAAACCTGGACACATGCTCCTTCTTCTTCTTCTTCTTCTTCTTCTTCTTCTTCTTCTTCTTCTTCTTCTCTCTCACTCACTCTCTCTCTCTCTCTCAGCCTCTACTGTTTCTATTGAAATATTTCTCATAGCCTTCTTCATTATTAGCTAACAGTGTTTCATATTGATTTATATTGATTAACATTGTCAATCAGTTTCATTAATTGAATAGATGTGGGCATGCTGGGGTTTCTAAATCTGAATGAACAACACTTACACGGTTTAGTATTTATGTGACAGTGGCCACATTAATGCTAAAACAGTATCAGGTTTGAGTGAAAAGATTCAAACAGGCTTTTAGTGTTAATCACATGCTCAGGATATCAGAGCTGAGAACCAAAAATGACCACATTTATCATCTGTGAACGGAGAATGAGTCTGATATTGTCAGGATTTTACGAGTTAATTACTTTCTTAGTTACTCAAAGCGATTGTCCATAATATTAAAGGTTAGAGACCTGTCTCATGAGAATGTGGACTTCTTTCAGAGCAGATGAACCTGAAGACCATCAATCTGTCAGTGAGGTAATCAGAGTGTAGAATATGGAGAAAACTCAATAAAAAAACTTTACGTTTGTTTTATATCTGGACCAATAGCAGCTCTGCAGAAGACAGCCAGATCCTGTTTCAGAGGCGGTGCATGTGACATATTCTGTAGCATCAATAGTGACATCCTGAAAAACATGACCAGTTTTTAATAATGTAATACAGCAATATGGAAAAATCCTACACCTTCCTGTATTATTGAACTAAAACAGGTGCATGGGTAAATTTTTTAGAAATGTATGTTTTTAGAAATTATGTATGAGACATTGCAGGGATGGTCGAGCACACTGATACACTGTATTTGATTATTTTGTTCCCTCCCCACTCAAGAATACTACTTCAATTCAAAAAGAAATCTTATGGACTGCAGCTTTATTAACAAAATATACTTTTTAGAGTTTAAAAGAGAGTAGTTTACTCTTTCTAGAGTATATATATATATATATATATATATATATATATATATATATATATATATATGAGAATAAGCTACACACAACATTCATACAGAACATTCAGCTTGTTGTTCTTTTATTTTATAATCAATTGAAAACAAATTTGTGGATCATCTGAAATTAACATTTGGTATGTATCTCCTATGAATACATTTCATATTTTCTGGTGAATAAATGCATCAAACTGCATAAACATCACAATTAGCAGGGTTAAATAAACATACAGAATATATGGTTTTAGATATCCGTTAAGGATTCAATTCAAGGATTCAAGGATTCAATGGGATTTATTGTCATTTGCATTGCATGTGTCACATCAGGTGGAAGAATTTATGAACTTAAGTTCCAAAGTTAAGCTGATTACTCCCAAAAGGAAAAAATATGTAAAAATAAAATGACCAGTATATACAAATATAAGGAGAGAAGGAAACATAATAATAATAATAATAATAATAATAATAATAATAATAATAATAATAATAATATTCATCATCATCATAAATAAGGTGCAGTAAACAGCAACATGAATCACAGTTGTAAGTAGACAGGTATGCATATAGAATCTTATGAGCAAAGATAAATGAAATGGCAGCATTTATAAAGTGTTGAGTATCTATTTAAAGTGTCAAGCAGAAGCAGTGTTTTCACAGCTTCAAGGAAGAAGAATGCATGTGGCCCTCTTCCTGCATCTGGAAGTGTAAATGTCCATGGTGATGGGGAGAGTGACTCCAACAATCTTCTGTGCTGCCTATACTACCCTCTGCGTTGATGTCCTCTCTGCAGCAAAGCAGCTTCTGTGCCACACGTTGATGGTGGAGCACAGAACATTCTCCACTGCACATCTGTTAAAGGAGGTGAGGACTGAGCTCCCGAGTCCTACATACCTCAACTGCCTGAAGAATTAGAGCCACTGATGTGCCTTCCTGATCAGACTGGAAGCGGTTTTGCCCCAGGTGAGGCTGTTAGTCAGGTGCACTCTGCGCAGTGGTGGAGGTGTGGGGAGGGGGGGGGGTGGTGAAGTTTGTGTCTGTCCATCCTGAAGTCCAAAATCATTACCTTCATCTTCATCACTTTGATGCAGAGATGCAACAACTCTCCAAGTGTTCCACTTCCTGCCTGTAGCTGGACTGAACACTGTTTGTAATGCATCCAACCACTGCTGTGATGTCTGCAAACTTTACAATATGACAGCCTGAATGGGTAGGTGAGCAGTCATATATGAGCAGTGTAAACAGGAGGGGGCTCAACGCACAGCCCTGAGGGAAGCCAGTGCTGGTTGTGGATTGCAACCTGTTGGTCAGGACCTCCTGGACCCAATCACAGAGGGAGGAGCTCTGTCTGGTCTAGGAAATCGAGTTAAAAGTGGATGTGAAGTCCATAGCACATAGAAATTCTTCCGCTCCGGATGGGTGAAGGCAGTGTGGACCTCAGAGGCGATGACAGTATGCATACTGGTTTGCGTCCCTGTTGATGTTGATGCTGGCCTTTGTTGTGAGCCATAATCTTTCAAAGCATTTTGTGACAATCTGTTTGAGGTTGTGACATCTTCAACACACTTGCTGATGTATGTGAGGACAGCAGATGTGCAATCCTCCACCTCCCCCTCATTCACAGCAGCATCCCTGAAAACCTGCCAGTCTGTGCATTCAAAGCAGTCCTGCAGTACAGAGTCACCATTGCTGGGCCACACAGTGATGGTCTTCTGTGTAGGTTTGGAGCATCTCAGCGGGGGTGGTAGGCAGAATCCAACATAATGGAAATGGGATCAGCGAGGCCAAGGTGGGGGCAGAGGGCAGCTCTGAATACACCTCACATGTTGGTATAAACACATTCCAGCGTGTTATTTCTTGTGTTGGTAAGGTGACATGCTGAAAAAACCTTGGCTAAGTGGATACATGGTTAAATTCCCAGCCACCACATAAGAAGCGTCCGAGTGCTTGTTCTGAAGTGAGCTGGTGTTGTCATGTAGCTGCTTCAATGCATCCGGTGATATGTAAACACCAATCACATACACCGCCGTAAACTCGCGAGGTAAACAGTGTGGTTGACAATTCACAGTCAGCTGATCTACAGCCTCAGAGCAGTAGATATCATCATATTTTATCATAAACGTTTGTGCATCATTTGTATACATACTTTGGGGAAAATAAGTATTTGATCTACAAAGAATGGAGAGTTGAGTAGTTTTTATTATATGTACACGTCAACTGTGAGAGACGTGATTTTCTGGATTTTTTTTTTTTTTATTCTGTCTCTCACAGTTCAAAAATATAGACCTCTCCATTCTTTGTAGGTGGGAGAAGTTGCCCTTTTCACTGTATCAAATATTTATTTTCCCCACTGTAGATGCAGAAGCTGCCTCCCAGGGCTTTCCCTGATGGGGAATCATGGGGAACATCTGGAAGCCTGAGTCTGGCATGGTGTTGTTGAGACATGTTCCTGAACAACAGAGTACAGCACAGTGTAAAATACAGTTCCTCATCTCCTCGGTCACATCCTCAGCCGCAGAAGTTCCAGCTTGTTGTTTAAACAGTGGACATTGCACATCCCTCCACCATGCCAGTGTCCCGAGTAGCTGCTGTCTGTCGTGCGTAGCTCTGAGATCGTGGGTCAGCCTCACTGTTTTTGTAGCCAAACCCTCCTTAATGTAAATAAGTTTGATTCGACTATACATCACACAGTGGAGGCGAGGGAAATCAGGCTCAGAGCTGACTTTAAAGACATTAAAACTGTTTTCACCAAGAAGCTGCTGCACTGCCATCTTAACTTTATTGTTTCTTCTAAAACCTACAGTTCAATATTCCTGTGAGCATGAGCATTCTATCTAAATTTGATTTGACCTGTATCTGCAAGGCTGGTTAACTGAAAGGAAGTCTGTTTTTAATTTATTTTTTTTTTTTTACATATTCACCCCATTTTCAGATGCTTGTTGTTTCCACACAACCAACTGACAAAGTTCTGAAGTCACTTTAATTATACATGATATTATCTGTGCAGACGATTGTACTCTATGTTGCAATTCTTTATGATTCATACTAAATTTTTTTGCAGCAGTTAGCAAAACACAATGCTTTTGCTTCACATGATTATTGACCTCAGTCTCTTGAAGTGCAAATTAAAACCACCCCACTGTTTCACGCTGGCTTCTCTGCTAAGGAGAAGGTGGGAAGTACAACAGCTTCCTAAGGCAGAGTCATATCCTTGCCCAGATCCATCTGCCAGGGAAGAGCCCTGTCTGTGGGCTTCTGTGGCAACAGTGCCAAAACCGAGGGCTCCACTTTAGCGTGGCACATCCACAGATGGCTCTCCACAGGCACCAGCTTCAGTGCACTCACCCACGGCCATGTGCTTGGTGCTGGGAACTATGTGCCATAGTGGTCCATGACATCACTGACAACCATGCTCCAGAGTCGCTTTGGTGGAAGATGCTACCTGCTGGACAAGAGGAGGAGAGGAAGAGACACTGCATGAAGAGGGAATTTATTAATTATATTTACACTCATGAACTGTGATGAAGTTGATTACTTTAACTGTAGGAGCTGAAGTCCACTTCATGGGTAATGTAGAACAAGTAGTTTGAGAAAATGATACTGTAGGTCACTGGTTTATTTAGCAAAATGGATATTTACATATTTACAAACACGCAGAAAAGAAAAGAAAAAGAAAATAATAATGAAGCAATAGACATCCTCTAACTACAGTGGCTCTGATCAATGACTACAAAGTCATGTACTGGTAACTTCACTCTACTCCTACGTCTCTACTCCTGCCCCCCCAACATACCATGGTTGTTGACACATAATCACATTCAACCTTCACCAATCATCATTACCAGTCACCATACAGATTCATGATGTCACTTTGATTAAAAAAGGACTATAGGTATTATTCTTCTTCTTTTCGTCCCTTCACAAGACCAATCTCCACTCTGCTCCCGGGTGGACGTAGACGGGTTTTTTGGAGCACTTTTACAGAAAAACTTTAAAATAATAAAAAATAAAATAAAAATAAATAAAATAACTTTTCAATTCAGGTTTTCATAGCACTTTTCTATATGAGTTTATCCAGCATCCTTATCCTTCATCCTTCATTATTCACCTTTACTGCCACTACACAGCTGGCACACACCGGCTCACACCGGCTCATTCAAACTTAGTTATATTGCTTAAAAAAACACAGTTTTCCCTTTTTTCTCAAACACTGAGACTTTTCATTTTGTCAGTCAATCTTCTCATAACCATCTCATCACATGACCTTAGTATAAAATGTCTGGCGTTAAATTCAGAATTCTTGGCATTTAATTTATTACACTCAGGCTTTGTTTATATTGCTAGATGATATTTTACATTTTACAAAACATTTATATCAGTCAGATCCAGTGAATAAATGATTTGATATCTTGAAGTGTCACCACTAAAAACAAAAACAGGCAACAAATAAAAGTAAACAAACAAAAAAAAAAAAACAACAACAACTCAGGATTCTTTATCTGATGCTTTCTACACAGGTACTACTTGGTGGTTCCGCCACATCATTTTACAGGAATTCTAGAACACGCTTTGCCAAAAGAACAGACCGAGAGAGACAGACAGAAGTCATTAGACAAATATATTGCACTGACATCATTTAGCAAACATAGTTAATTGGCAGTGAGAACAATGAGAAAAACTGACACTGGATAATGAGAGGAAATGTAGCTTAATGAATTTTAAACCATGTTTTAATTACATTTTTTTAATTGCTTGACAGCACTAGTCTGCCATGTTGAATATAACTTAACAATTTAATCAATTTAATAATGAATATTATTAAATTATTAAACTGCTATTCCTCTTGAATAGCAATCTAGACGTCTTTAAATGCTAACCAACTTTGGAAGCTGAAATTGCCATTCAGTCAATCCAATAAATCAATGGGAGTCTTTAAAAATGATGAATCCAGTAAAACATTAAAGCACTGACATTTCAATACCAACTAAAATTTACGGTTCGATTCTAAAAAAAAATCAGTAAAACTCTGGTTACTGCAATAATACAGTAGACTAAAATATGCACCCTGCAAGTGATGAGTGATGAAGTAGAAAATAGAAAAGTTCTGTATTTATGTTTCTGCTTCAGCTGAAGTACAAAAGTAATTGATAAAGTAACACAATTAATTGTCCTGTTAGTTATGATTAAATATCCCATCAACACAGCATCTCACCGCTTCTGCCTTCACAATGGAAAGTTTCATTAAAAAAAAAATGGCATGAACAGACAGCATGTTTGACAAAATCACATACTTGTAATTTTAGCCCTGTTAAAATATGAAAGACCACACTTGACAGTGTTTGAACACAATTTGTACACACAATACATACACACAATACATACATACATACACACAATACATACATACATATAAATAAATAAATAAATAAATAAATAAATACACAAGTCATGCACAAATAAACAAATAACTGACAGTTTATTTCTGATCTGGCTCTTAAGACTTGTTAGACTTTGACAGTTTGTCACATTTCTCATTGTAATTCCCTTTAGGGGGGTGGAACTGTTTGCATGCTGAAAAGAGGAGCCATGAGGTAGCATGATAGGCCCCATGGATGTGTTTACCACAATGCTTCATTACACTGTTTTTTTCTTGCTTGAGGAATACAAATGTTAAATAAAAAATAATAAAATAAATAATAATAAAATAAATAAATAAATAAATAAATTCATCAAGTGTACACTGATCAGCCATTACATTATGATCCTTGTTTCTACAGGCCTTGTCCATTTTATCTGCTCTACTTTCCTAACAGGAGCACTTTGTAGTTCTAATATTACGAATTGTTGTCCATCTTTTATCCTGTATACATCTCCAGTGGTTAGGACCCCACAGGACAACTACAGAGCAGGTATTATGTGGGTGGTAGGTCATTCTCAGTATTGTAGTGACACTGATATGGTGGTGTATTAATGTGTCTCTGATTTTAGTGTTTAAACCCTCCAGCAGCACTGCTGTGTCTGATCCACTGTGGAGTCCTGACCATTGATGACCATGATGAAAGGAGGCTAAAAAATGTATGCATTGGTATGTTATCCATTTAAATTGATCTCTATGCCATCAGCCCACTGCATCAGGACAAATTCATGTGCAAAAATCACGTATAAATGTAACATAGGGTTACGGATCTGAATTGAAAATATTACAGTCAATGTATTTTTCACTTTTCATATTGACACACAAATCACACATTTGTGGCACATGTGAAGAACAAAAACTGAATTGAGAAAACCTGAGATTTACCTGAAGTGTGAACTTAGCCTAATACATGCAATTAATAACCGCCAGATTGATTGTCAATCTCCATTTTATAAATGTCAGCAGACCAGAGATTCATTCTGTTGGTGCAAAACATTAGTATCTGAGCATCTGCACAGTCAATTCCAAGGTCAGTTTCAGTTTGCCCCCTCAAATCAAGAAGCTGTGGTAGGTGCATTCACAGTCTATGTGCCTGCTGTTGTTGTTTGAACATTTCTGGGCAGTCAGGCAGTAAGGAAGAGATTTACTGTTACATTGCAAATTGGGTACATCTAAATTGGCAGAAAATGGGAGAGAGAATCAATAAAGGTGTTCCAATAAAGGAAAAAATTGAATTTAACCATAAAAACACGGAGCTACCTTAATTGTGACTTTAGCAGGCCCCTGTGTGTGTGTGTGTGTGTGTGTGTGTGTGTGTGTGTGTGTGTCTGTGTGTGTGTAGCTTAATAAGCATCAGCACTGTTGTGGTATTTAATTGACATCAAGAATGGTAATAGCGGTTGCAGTGGCAGCAAATCACATCTAACAAAAGGTCTAGAATTTGATTAAGGTCACACCAGATTTACCATAATTAAAAATCAGTGATTTTAACTCTACACAGGAAATTAAAACTGTAATAAAACACCTTGATGAAAAAAAGGCTTTTTGGCATTTTTTGTGGAAATCCAATTAATTTGATCCAATTAAAGTCAAGGCCAAGGTTTCACAAGTGCAGTTTTAATGGGTCGTCTAGAGACTGGCACGGTCTGCATCAAACACCAAACGCGTATTTCAGATCCAGTCAGTGTACTTGTAGAGCCTCATGGAGCAAAAGGGGATGCTATTGATTAATTGACATATTAGACAGAAACTAATCAATAAACACAAATAATTGGATTCTGAGAAGCTGGGGCGTCAAACAAAGGCATATTTTGAATTTCCTGACATTAGAACATGTGAGAGGGACACAAATGATTAGATTGTTTGTCATTTTTTTTGTTTCTTTCTTCTCTAATCTGCCTTGAGGGAGTCGCTTGTGAGACGACCCTTGATTTTGCCTCCTAGAGTTGTTTCTATATGTTGTTTCTCTCAACATACATTTGTTTCAGTATTTATACACGTTTATAGTTATGTTTCTCTCAGCAGTGTATGCATTTTCTCTCACTTCTCTTGGTAAGGAGATTATGTAAAACAAATAAATAAACAAATAGGTGGACAGCTTGGTGAGTGTACTGAAAATGCCACTTGTTTACCTTGGCAGTATAATTAAGAGTGTTAAAAATATAGCCTCTCATCTTCTGGAGGCCGAGTACACAAATAGCTTCACTCATGCACATTCAAATTTGACAGATTCATTTCAATATCAAACTGCAGAAGTCAGTAAATATCATGTATTACCTGTGTTACAAAACCCAAATTAAAATAAACACACACACACACACACACACACACACATACTGGGTGAATCATAGGGTAACACTGGGGCAAATGGATTAACCATGAAAAAAGGTCACTATGATAATGTGAAAAATAAAGCTTATTCTGTTAAATCTCAGCAGTGAAGTGAAGAAGAGACTGGAACATCATACAGTTGACAGTGTTTGAGTACAATCGCATCACTGAAATATTCAGTTGGGACTTAAACTGTCAATATATATATATATATATATATATATATATTTTTTTTTTTTTTATTTTTTTTCTGTCATAGTAAATATTACCCTGCATTTAGGAAGTGCTGTACTTCCTTCATTTGGTTAATTACAGTTTTTTTTCCTCATTTATAAAAACAAATCTTAAAAATGGTTGTTCTCAGACACATTTGAGCTATATTTGTTCATTTTCTTATTAAAAAATAAATACACTATTAATGATAAATTGAATTAGGTGTCATTCATGTTTGTTGATTAAAACCACATAATTTAATCAATTGTTGTTTTTTTTGTTTTTTTGTCACATTTACATTAAACACTATCTTAAAAGTGAGCAGTATGAGTTTATGGGTTATGGAAGTGACATCACTTGACAAAAGTGACTCTGATGTTAAGAAAGGCAGATTTTAGCCTTGTTTTGCATGTTTGTTTGTTTTTTGTTTTGTTTGTTTGTTTTTAAAACCATCACTCCCCAGACAATAGAAAAAGACCTGAAACCAGACAGGTGGCCCAGACAGGACTATACACTGACTGGATACATGCTGGCCTGGGAGACACTTGACATACAAGGTGGGACTGAGGACCAGAATGGAGACTGAACAGGAGACTGGACATGGGGCAGTTGGGGAACTTGAGACATGACAGGGGAAATAAAAGACAAGAATTAAGGATTTTAAGAACATAACTAATAAACTGCATGAAGACAATTACCTGAGAGCCTGGTGTTTTACAGTCCAATACAGTTTTACAGACGACCAAGTATTGTTTGTATTTCTTTTAGTAATTGCAATACTTTTTTTGTGAATAAAAATCCTGTTTGTTTCCCAAGATTTATAAAAGTAAAACACATTTATGGTAGAATGTATTCTGTATTTCTAGACAAATCATACCAGTGTAAATGGAGAAAAGCTGACTCAATCTTTGTCTTGGTGTACAACACAGAGCATGGAGACAATAAAACTGAGCAAAGAATTGTAGCAGATTCTGGTCCTGGTCCTGGTATATGCTTGACTATACCAATATATGAATGATCATCTCAACCAGGACCAGCAGCATAAAACAGCTTAAGTCTAGCTTAACCAGTGTAGCTAGGTTTAAACAAACTTTTTTTTTAATACATAAACACAGGAAGTAATGTCTTCAGCTATGTTAGCAAGTAGACTTACCATATAGGTGCACTTTATAGGTTTAATTAATTTTAATTTCAATTTCTGACAGTAGACCCTCTGTTGTGAGCACATGTGTACCACCAATGATCAGGTAGTATGTTTAGACAATCCTATATCAACTTTCACAATGGGCACATGTCACACAGCAATACTACAAAAATAGCAGCACCAGCATATGTCAGCATTTTTGTTTTGGAAACTTTTGGAAATAATATTAATAATAATAATAATAATAATAATAATAATAATAATAATAATAATAATAAACTCTTATCATATAAATTATCATCCTATAACTATGAATGAATTTCGTACACTTCTCTAGTAGAATTTTAGAACTCTCTTTTGCCAACTGCTTTTTTAACTGGTTGAGCTATCAACACTGAACTTAGCTGAGGCAAAAGAGGCTAATTGTTCAATGTTCTTGGATTCTTTGATTTCTTATCATACCTTAATTCAAACAAATTCACATTTTCCATTATTAGTTTTTTTTTTTAAAGTCATCAACTTGTTTTTTTTTCTTTTAGGGTGGTCACTGATTTGTTCATCCAGACACTATATTACAGTCCCACCTTCCCTTCCTTGTGTGAAAAATCCAGCAGCTGCAGTTCATTTTCCATCTTTCACTGTTATCCTCTAGCCCAGGAGATAGGCTCCCCTGACAAACGCACACGTTAACAGTCAATTACTCAGTTCTTAAAACTCTGCTAATTGCAGTACAAATCAGTTTGCACTGGCAGCGGAGTGCCTCAGCGACTGGAGGTAGAGTCATTTTGAAATGGTTGAACAGTAATGACTTCACAACTGACAGTGCAAAACAGAGCGACTGTTTTTTTAGCTGCTAATGCCAGGCTTTTCTCTGAGGCGGACAGACAGTTTCAGGCAACTGGGAGAAATAAGGGTTTCTGAATGCCAGTTTATTCCCAGAGTGCCATATGATGGTCTCTCCCAGTTTATCTGCGTCTGCATGATAGAAAAGGAAAACAGTAGGAACTGTCTGGATGGCTATCACCAAAACAACCAGATGAAAGTTTTGTCATTTTATTCCAGAAAGTGCTATTCCAAATATACTGCAATTTAATTTAATTTTTTTTAATGTATTTATTTTTTTAATCATATACAGGAATTATGTATTTTCACAGTCCATTATTATTTACTTGGGAAATCTCTTATGACACACAAATCTATAGTTCCTGCACTTGAAATTTCCACCTTTGGGCTTTTACACCATTTCAAGCTTTTACATTAAAGTCACACACTGAAATTAAAAGGAAATTTATTGTGAGAATAAAGGTGCAAAGAGATATTGATCGTGAGCTCAAAGGTAGTAGTATATAGCAGTTTATCCCCCAAAAAGAATATTCCTTTCTGAATATAACAGTGGTTAATCAAATTTTAAGCAATGTGTCCACAGTGTTTTCATGCTGCCAGAAGGCAAAAACAAAATGATGCACATATGGGGGGAAAGTCTGTACTAACTAACAGCTGAGAATTGCTTCCCTGAGAGCAGGTAATCATTTTCCTAGAGCATTTAGCCATAATCAGGTCCATAATGCATCTGTTTAAATCAAATCAAATTCAGACTAAAAAAAAAATAACCCTGGAGCCTTCTAAAAGCATGGTTCCAGCACACCAGACAACTGAAACACGAGCGCTTGAAGTGCACAGAATTTGCTAATAGCCAACAAGTTGATAAGTAGCATAAGAGAAACATCTCGAAAATGGTCCTGTGAACTGCATCTCATTTGTGAAAAAAAAAACCTGTGATCAAGGATTCAGTAAGCACCTTGACATTGAATAATACCGCTTGCCAGACAACACACCATTATATGAACTTGTCTTTTTGTGTGGTTGCATTTCATCTGTGCATTGCATTAATGAGGAGGAACATCAAATTAAATCCTAACAGATGTGCTCAAACCTGCAAGATTGCGGTGGCAGATGGAATCACAAATACATACATCTTCTGCAACTTCATCTCCAGGAATGGAAATGCACATGCTTCTTCTTCTTCTTTTGTATTCATGGAATGCACTAAGGCTTTGTTCCAATCTCCTTGTGACGAAAAATGTGTTTCTTAAAGGGCTCTTGATGTTAGGGGGTGGGCAACAGGACAATAAATAAAAGTATCACCAATCTTTCATGTATCACCATACTGCAACTCTTTACCTGCTAGTATTCTGAACACCATGCCATCTTCACTCACTTCATTACTGTATACCATTCAACAGCTCCCTGTCATTGCCACACATTTAAAGCCTACAAAACCAGAAATAAATCAGCTCCTTTTTACCTGGTGACAGTGACCTAAACCTGATAAATACCAAGAACCCTTCAGGTTTCAAACCCAAAAGACAAAAAAGAACCTTTAAGACTGTCCTCTGCCTACCATCACATTGCCAGAAGAGCTGAGTCCCTTGTAAAAATGCTGACAGCAGCACTCAAAAGAGCAGTGTTTTTGAATTGTGTATCCATTTTGCTTAAAAAACTCTTTGGTCTGTGTGTTGATTGTACATTGACTTCAGGTAATGTGCTCAATCTTGTTTTTTTTTTACTTGGAAATATATTATTTTTTAAATTGATCAAGGAAGCACTTGCATGTTGACTGTCATCTAGAGCAGTTACCATCCCTTACATTAGTAATTGAGCAATATATTAATTGTTTTAATGAATTATTTTTTGTATTAAGTAATCACTGTTTGTAGTAACAGCAGAAGTGCACCTGACAATTTTTTTCATGCTAAACACTCATTTGCAACACAAGTCTTGAAAATATTTTTAAATACTGAATATATCAGGCATTTCTTCTTTCTATAAGGCTGCAGTCACATTAGAGGTTTGAAGTTCCTCCACCTTGTGAAATGGATGTGACTGGGAATGGACCAAAAGTCTGGTCCCCAAAAAGTCAATTTCAGTCCTGTCACATATTAATACTAGGAAACCAGAGTGAAAACACATGAATCGTTGTTTCTGATATTTCAATACTGGTGATTTTCAATTCATTCCCGTCTCAAAATTATACACACAATACCCTGCAATGAAAAAGTGAAAAAGGAAGTTTTGAAATATTTTGCAAATTTATTAAAAATAAAACAAAAAAATATAATGTACATAAGTATTAATAACCTTTGTTCTTTGTTGAAACACCTTTGGAACATTTACAGCCCCAATTATTTTTGTATGATGCTACAAGCTTGGCACACCTGCATTTGAGAAGTTCTATCATTCTTCTTTGCAGAACCTCTGAAGTTCCATCAGATTCAATAATGTTGGTGCACAGCCATTTAGATATCTCCAGAGATGTTCAATCAGGTTCAAGTCTGGACTCTGGCTGGGCCACTCAAGGACATTCACATAGTTCCAAAGCCACTGTTGTCTTGTTGTCTTGGTTATGAATATTATGCATACTAGTATATTCTGAAGAACAATGTCAGGTAATATGTGAGCTGAAACTTAAGACAATATACAAGACAACATCCATTAGCACATAACTTGTTCTACTGAAGAATGGTGCAAGAAAAAAAATAAAATTATTGTTTTGATAAGGAAAACCTGATCTTAGTCCAATAGAGATCTCATGGGAGACCCTGAAGCAAGCAGTTCATAGGATGAAAACCACCACTTTGCAGAAGATGACCTTCCCACTCAAGCTGAAGGAGAAATCCTTTATGCAAGAAATCAGGCAGCAGTCATGTGTAGTGGGATAATTGAGGTGACAATAATTACTCCACAGGAATCAACCACAACCTGGCTTCTGGACAATGGAGAGCAGCAATACCCAAGGGCTGTTAGACCTTTTCACAATGTCAAGGCTCTTCACTGTGTTGAACTCAGCTTTAGCAACTGTAACAATGACTGGGTGCAGGCACCTTGCCTTAGTGTGGATGGCTGGGCCAGAATTACTGATGTGCTGTGTGAATCTGTGCTTGCTGAAATTTTTACTTGTGGTCTGTTAAACCCAGGAACTGAGCAGGGAGGCTTGTGGAGTCATCTGACCTGCACAGGACACTACGCAACTTGGAGGAGCGACAGCAGCTGAGTGAACATGTGACTGATCTGAAGGTCTTTGGATTGATGAGGTGTCTGTTCTTGTCATCCATGACTAAGCTGTTGGCACACAGGAAATTGGCATCCAGGTGGTGGATGCACATCTTTGCCAGCACAAAACTCCATGTGACACACTGGCCACCGGCCATAAGTGGGAATGGAGCTGCCGATGGTGGCCCTGAGGACTGGGCCCCCACACGATAAATTCAGAAGCACGTAAGACACTTGTGCACCTGAGTCACAGTGGAAACACTGTTTGAAGGTAGTGTCTGTGAGGCAGTGCAGGCTACTGGGATGGCTGATGCCCAAAGCCTCGAACAGGCATCGGCCCATTCATTTCCCAAAGTTCTTGAAGCTGCAAAGTGAGCAGTAGTTCTTACATTTAGATGAAACATGGAAGGGGCTACAGAGACAATGGTGCCAAGATGGAGTGGGAGAGCATGGGGGTGCATAACGCTGCTGCTTGTCTAAGAATTCTTTGTCAGCCTTTCAATCAATTGGAGCAGCCGGGGCCTTGTGGTTAGGGAACCCAGCCTTGTGACTGGAAGATTGCCAGTTCAAATCCCTGACCTGGCAGGACATGACTGAAGTGTCCTTGAGCAAGGCACTGAACTCCCCAGCTACTCCCCCGGGTGCTGAGGACAGGGCTGCTTACTGCTCCGGGCATGTGTGCTCATTGCCCCTGGTGTGTGTATCACTGTGTGTGGACGGGGAAAATGCTGAGGTCTAATTCCTGTGTGTGCACAACACAGAGGTTCAAATGAGTATAATTTCTAATTACAATCCTGTGTGCAGTAGTTTTTAATAGATGAAATAATTACAGCTATGTGAAAACCTCCAGACAGGTGTAGAAAAGATCTGTAAAAAGAAAACATGGCAGGTGATTGCCCAGCAGGGGCATAGTGGTCCATTACATGTTTTTTTTTTTTTTGTTTCCACACAGCCTAAACCAGACAACTCCAATTCAGACAACACATACGTTTGTAGGCAAAGCTTTTTGTTTCCCCCCCAAAGTATTGTATTTATCATTTTCTGGGTTTAGCATGGCAATGAGAATAATATTTGTGTCATTATCTGAACGGCAAATTGAGCCTTAATTTGAGCAAACTAAAAGGAGGTTCCCAAAACTTGCTGTGGTAGTGAAATGATCACAAAGAGCCAAGAAAGGAAGATTTATTCAAACAAAAAACTGAACAGCAAGCTATTAATTCCTGTGTGCCCAACCCGCCATGTCTCTTAAAGGGGTCATTTGTTTAACTACATGCCACCTTAATTTCCCTGAGGGAACCCTATCAAGGGACCAATAAAGTTCTATTCTATTCTATGTGTGAACTGGGTCAGAAAGTTCATAGTAGCCCTTTGGTACACACAGTTATGCAATGTATATAGCATATATAACCACAAACATATTTGCATTGATGTGTTTTTCCTCTTTCTCAGTGATGCACACAAAAGCATCTCCATTACTTACAGATATCCTGATTATCAGTTTGTCTGAGGCTTTATCAGATGGAGCAGACAACGTGCATCAGTGAAACCATTGGTAGAATACCTTTCAATATGGTCAGGAGAGAGAAAATGAGTTTGATTATCCTGTAGTGTCGCCCCAGCATTAATCAGACTGTTACAATCCAACTACACTACCAACGTCACACCAGTGGTTCAATATTTGTGTGACTAAGACTGATAGTAAACATAGTTAATATGTTTTTCCTGGGTTCTCCGGTGAGAATGCTGGTAAACTATAACATCTTGCACTTGTGGCTTTACAATTCCCCATTAAGACAGAATCCATCATTGCAAGTGCACTTGATTAATCTTAATGGCAAAAACGCCAAACATTAAACAAAATAGGCCCATTAGAAGACCTTGGTTGAAGCGCTTTATGAAGCAAATAGAAAATAGCCCATGAAGAGATTTCAGCTCATACAACAGTTCCAGTCAATGCTGAGAGATCTGTAAACTGTAGACTCCAACAGAATCACAGCAAAGAAAAATAAAAAGCAAATGATACTCAATGAAGGCTGCAAACAGCATTTGTCTGAGGTCACATAAGCAAGGACAGAGAAGTGAAGCTCACAAAGGTTGTTTATCAGAGATATATTCAAAGATCATAGACACTTCCTAAACGGTTGCTGTGGTGATGAAAGGCTTTCTACAGCATCAACTGGACATTGCTTTGATTGATATTGAAACAAACACATCAAGAAAGTATGAAAAAGACGAACAGGCTTGTGCATAACTGCCTTTTTTAAATTCCACTTTCCATGGATTTCCATGGATTTCAGTGAACTTATCAATGACTCTTCTTCACCTGCATTAAAAAGGGTCAAATTTCTAAGAATTTCTAAAAAGAAATTGATGTCAAACCATTTGTTTTATTACATTAATTTACATTTTCATACAAACATGAGCATATACAGTATATAGAAGCAGAAGTATTACATACTTCTTTTCTTTTACTTAATCATATAAATGTCACTTTATCTTCTGCCTGAATAAGTATCATTTTAATGTAACAATTATTTTACTTGAGTACAGTTTGTCATCTACTCTTCCCACCAAATCAAAGAAGTGTAACTAAATACACTGCTGCTTTAAGTGTCCTAATGCTCACAGGACACATTGCTTTGTTTGTACATTTATTTACTTTATTTAAGTGTAAATCAAGTGAGTTTAGTTTATTATACTTGCAGGTTATTAACTAATACCATGAACAATGATCAGTAAGGTTGTGTTCTAAACACAACTGCTAAAACATTCCTCATTACAAGACAATAAGTTTTATACTGCGAAGAGTGTGAAGATACTAAATACTTTGTATTACGGTGGTACATTACAGTTTTTAATTATCTCTGATATAATTAAATATCCGTGGAGAAGAATTGCACTCTGAAATTAAGAATAAACAGCTGCACGTCTGTAATTAAATCACAAGTTCTTTATCATTCTCAGATATCTTGGGCACAAGCCAGAAACCCTAGGTGGGCTCATTATTTATTTTAACTGAAGCTAAATGTCATTATATTTAGGAGTACTGCCAAATGGAGTGTGACCAGAGTAATATAATTGCATTCTAAAAGCTCTGAATCATACACCTAGTGGTTTATCTGCAGTGTCACTGTGTGCCATCCTTTTTTCCTTTAATTCTTTGTTGTTGGTTTGTTTAAATTGCCTGCTTAGTCAGGTTAAAGTGTAACATCACTCCTAAGATGCCAACACATATGAAACATCTCATTTCATCTTCTATTGCTTCTATTCACTAATGTTTTCTGATGCAAACTGAAGCTGTATGATTCTTACAATTTAAAACACTTGGCCTGGGAACATAAACCTTTCTAATTAATCTTGCTCTTGTAGGCAAACAACATATAAGAATACAGATATACTCTGACCAAGTAGCTGATGTCCCATACGGTTTTAAAAGAACTGTGTATTCTCTGATTCAGAAAACCTCAACCAAGAACCACCCACAAGCAAAAAATGACCAGTATCTGCGCTGATATTTAAATGGATTGGGTATTGGCTAGCCTTATCCACTTGTGATCCTTTATTTTACTGCTTTGCCAGTGTGCTCTTGCAAAACATAATCTGCCTTCTATTTGGCACCATAAATGAATATTATTTATAATCTGCAGCAGTGAGGAGATTTCTCACTTAAACAGTGTCAGTGTTTGCAGTGTAAAACTATTTTTATAGTAAACTTAAAGTAGTTCATTTCATTTCCGCAATTCTGTGTTTGAAACAGTTGTTTGTTTTGTACATTAGCTGAATTATGACAGACACTGGGCAGTTCTGAAGCAGGTTAAATGGCTGTTTTAATGCAGGGTTTGATCAAGGGTATTACTTTTACAGCCCTAGTCCAATTTGGACTACAGTTAAAATTAATGAATGAAACGACAAATGAATTTTAGCTGTTTTCTGAGCTGAATTACTCACTAATAGTTCACGATACAAGGATTTGTGTATCATGGGAGGTGATATAGGTGAATCACTCACCATCTAACTTATAGAATGAATGGACAAGCTATGGCTCAGCGTCCTGTTTGACCTTCACAGTGTCTTCATTTATTTTATTTTATTTATTTATTTTCACAGTGGGGTCTGAATTGCTTTCAATTAAAGGCCATATTCCTGTGGCAATAGCCAGGGGCTTCTGCAGATTGAAAGACTGAAAAATAAACTTTTATCATTATCACAGAAAGGTGTAAGGTAAAGTTTCTGACCTTGCACATTGAACGTAGTGTCATCCTGTCAGCTTTGTGGATCACCTCTTCATTATCGACTGGCAAAAATCAAATGATCAGTGAAGGATGTTACTGAGTCACTAAATGTACCATTCTGAATGTGTGGCATTCAGTAAACTATGGAATTATGACATTGACATGGATAAGTTTACAAATTATTTTTACATTATTACATATGAAAATATTTACAATATTACTATTATAAACAGATTTAAAAAAAAAATGAAAGACAGCATCAACACATCATGAATACAGCAACTGTAATATTCCACTGTGGTAATGGTTATGGTTATGAAAAGGTAAGGGTTACATTGCATCAATCTTAACTTTAAATGAAAGAGGCAATAATGCAGAATTATTTCTTTACTTTTAAAATAATAGTGGGGAGGCAACAAAATCTTACACACAGCATTAGTGTACTGGTGTGACAATCTCTGCAATGTCTAAAATATAATTTATAAAAACTTCTTATTGACTGGCTATATCACTTCTATAATTACATCACATGCACTGCCTCTAAATGACAACACTGAGAAATACACAGGCTAATATGAACATAGAGAGATCAACAAATGCAGTCTTCATCTGCTTCTTCTCTGACTGTCAAACCAAAGAAGCGCAGAATTCAAAGTTCAAATATTTTCAACTTTTGCATGATGTGAACTGGCCAACAAAAATTTGATCTTCAGATTCATCTGCTCTGAAAGGAGATCACATTAGTCACACTTACAAGGCATCTTCCACAAATCTTCCTTAAAACTTCCAGACCATCACTTTAAGTTCAAATTACAGTTAAAGTTAGGATTAAGCTTAGTTTTAGGCTGAGGTCTAGGTTTAGGAAATACGATTATACTGGTTGCTTTGTAAAATTCTCTGCCCAAACCTACATGTATAGGATGCATTAATAAGTCATACATATATGCATCCCATTTTCTTTTATTCTAATAATTGTATTTATTTATTTATTTTTTATTTCAAAAAGGTCAAATACTTTAATTAGATTTAAGTGGAACATTGTAATCCTTGTTTCAATCAACCAATCAATCCTTCTTTTACTTTTGAGAAGTATGTCTTACAGCTCATAATAAACAGAATATTGGAGAATTGGAACATTGAATAATTCAAGTTTAAGCAAATTACTATTCAAACAGTATAAATTCTGTGCCCAATTCAGCAAACACAACCACAGTCATGGGGCAGACTATTGACTTGACACCCACCACAAAGAGGGTAAACCACAGAGGGACATTGCTGGCTGTTTTCAAAGTGCTGTATCAAAGCATATTATAGGACAGGTGAATGGACAGAAAAAAGTATAAAAGCAACAGACCAGCAAGGCTGACCGCAGCATTGAGAGAGAATGTGATTAAAGAACTTGGAAGAACTTCACAAGGAATAAAGGACTGGTGTCAGAACATCAAGGTTAAGGTGAAGAAGAACTGGACTGTTAGTCAGTGGTCCAAAGTCTTCTTTCAGATTAAAGAACATTTTACTTTTCAACTGTTCTAGAGTCTACAGGAAAATATGGAGTCAAATAATTCAAGGTGTTTCCACTGTCTCTGAGAGTCTGGGGTCGTCATCTGGTGGTATTCGTCCACTGTATTTAGTGAAGTCCAAAGTCAGTGCAGCGTCAGATAGGAGATTATAGAACACTCATGCTCCCATCTGCTCACAAGCCATACGGAGATGCTTATATCGTTTTCCAGCAGGACTCGGCATCCGCCCACAGTGACAAAATATCTTCTTTATCTTATAATCAAAGTTTATTTAAGTCTAGATTTAATTAAGCAGACAATTTAAAAATTTGATCAAATTTCCCGACTTTTAAATTGAAACACCGTTGTTTACTTCAGCTTAAGATAAACCTAAAACAAAGAGCACTATTAAATAATAATTTTCACATTTAGCTACTTTAGCTGCTGTTATTACAGATTAAATCATAGTTTGAAAAACAAATCAGTAATATTTCAGCTTTAATGGAAGCAGGAAAACACACTTCATGTATTGAATGCATTTAGTTTAATTTGTTTATCTAAATATGTTTTAATAAAGTAATGCAGACTAACAGTGTTTTCTTAGTTTAGTGGATAATGTTAACTTGCTAACTAACAAGCTTTTTGCCTAAACAGGTTAAACATGAACAACTTCCATAATTTCCTCAAAATATATTACTTAGATATTAACTATCAAATAGCTAAGCAGATCATTCTTAAGTGCGTCGGGTCATTAATGGCAAATTATATGAATATATATATATATATATATATATAAGCAAAATTCTAGGTAATAATCAGCAGAATCAGAACTCTCTCAGGATCAGAGTGAAAGATGGAAAAGGAGTCAAAGATTAAACTGATCTCCGGCTTGATTCGACCCTCCGAGTCTCTGTCCTAGATCTGTCTGAGATCCGGATCATACATCGTAAACAGCAGGCTGCTCGATTCCCAGACGGATCACTTCTGTATCCGTGCTGCATCCCTTAAATGGAGGTGACTGTAATAACGGCAGTACTGGAGGAAGCATGAATCCTGAACCACTGGTCTGCTTGATATGTGGGGAGGTCTAAAGGACAGGTGGTTGGATCACTAAATGGGTGAATTTGTATGGTATCGTCTCTGAAAAGAGCAGTCGAAGAAGAAGGAGGATTGTGGCAACGTGCATGTGTGGTTTAAATACTGATGCTTCCAGTTTATGTTTGTAAAAAGATGATTGGGAACGTCCATTGAGAACCTAGAAAGGAGACATGATCAATCACTGAAATCTACTGCTACTACTTTAGCCAGTCCAAGCTACTATTGGCTGATGTGCAGAATATCTGTCAGCCATGGGGCAAACAGGAGGACGTTGCATATCACGAGGAGAGTGAAAAATAAAAAAATAACCGAAGAGGGAAGTGTTTATAGTAAGTGTTGGGTTACGAAGACAAGGAATCAAGATGGGGAAGGATGATTTAATAGTTTAATAGAAAAAAAACAAGGTGTAGGTTGCAGTGAGAGGTGGAAGAACTTATAAAAAGTGATGATGATGATGATGATGATGATGATGACAGAGGTCAAATAGAGTCACTGTGAGATCCAAAGCTGATGAAGATCTGATGAAGATCATGCCAGTGTGTTGCCTGTTCTGTGTGTTGGAGGAGACTGGTGAGATGGTGGCAATAGAAGAAAGTAGAGTAACTGCAGTTTATAAGATGGGAAGTTGAAGCTCCAGAGGAGAATAAGTGGGGTCTTCCCCTCCACAGGGAATCCACTCTTTGCAGTATAACACTTTGGAAATTACAGGAGGTTTTTTTTTTTTTTAGTAAGAAGTGAATTTATTCATGTATCGAGAGAGAAAGAGAAAGAAGTGGGAAAGTTCATCAGAAGAATTAGGAGAAGAAAGAATAATAGATAAAATGGATTTGCAGGACTGAAACATGGTTGAGTGTGAAAACTCATTATAAAAATGGTGGTGGTGATGAGTAACGAACATAATTAGCACGGATGGAGGCTTTCAGTTTTATTAAAGGAATGGAATAACTACAGAAAATCAGCTTTTATTTTTGGGTGTCTTTCATTATTTTAGAATGATTGAACACATCCCTCTAACACCACTACGTTTCTGCCTTGAAAATCAGGTATGAGGACACGACCACTGACCCTTAACGTTCCCTCATCATCAGAAATTATCTGTGTAATTTGTTCACTTGTACATGCTGCATGTATAGGATAGGATAGGATAGGATAGGATAGAACTTTATTGATCCCTTGGGAGGGTTCCCTCAGCAACGGATCAGCAAGAGTGGGCGGGGCTGTTGACATCACTGACCCAGATATTGATTTATAAATGAAAATGAGAAGGTAGGGGTTTATAGCTCGTTTTTCTTCATCAGAATGTGAATGTTCTTAGATGTTTACAAACTATTCATAAATATGAATAGAATAAATTACATAAATTACATACACACATGCATAATTGATCATTAATTGATCATGTAGAAAATTTTTACAGTACCATAAGCTGTAATCTTAGGTTGTTAAATATTGTAAATGTTTATAATTCTGTGGTCATCATTTAGCATATATTTACAGATTAATTAAAAAAAAAAAATAGACCAAGAACTAAATAAAACAATGACTTTAATTTACAAAACACATTGCTTTATATCAACACACAACCTCATCTTGATCTTGAGCTGAAGTAATAAACAAACAATCATTTGGCCTAGGCATCATACAGAAAGAACAAAAATGTGTAAATACAATAAAGTCAATAAAATAAAAAAATGAGTACATTCATTGAATTATGAGTTGAGCAGTAAATTCTAGTTAAAATTATGACGTTTTCTTTGAACAATGAAATACATCTTTTGCTTCTTTCTTTCTTTTTTTAAACCATCATCAGAAGTGGATGCTGTAACAAAAGTCAAAGTAGAGTTGTTTGACAGAATGCAATAACTGCCATATTTCTTTTTATGGCACTGATGATGCAGAGTGGATCAAATTGAGCTGTTCTACTGTAGAGTCCTGTTCTGAATTTTTAGTAACTAAGCAAGTGATTATTCTCTCAAAATAAACCATATCGTCCATATACAGTATTGTGCAGTGCTTGATCAAACGTACACATCTTTTCAATATCAATACCGACGCTCCTTAAGGTTAGGTGTCTATTTCAATTTGGAATTTATGTACAAATTTTAAATCAGGAAAATATGAAGCCAACACATTTCTTATTTCAGTGTTGAGGAATGCATGCGGTTAATATTCCAAGATATAGAGAATCCAGTAATTAACTTTGACAACTTACAATGGAGTTGGGCACACATTCATTCATTTCTTGTTTCAGTTCTGCTATCTGTGTGGACTGCATTTCCACTTGTATTTCTGTTGTTTTAATTTGGTGCCTGCCAAGCTGTCTGCTGGTGATACAAATGAACCTAGAAAGGAAAACACAACAACATTTCCCACATTCCTATTAATACAATAACTGTGCAAGATATAGACATGTAAAGATATAAGTACACATACACTATATAGACAGAAGTATAGGGACACCTGTTCATTTATTGAATTCCATTTATGGAATCAAGGTATTAAAAAGGGTTTATCCTGCTTTTGTTGGCGTAACAGTCTGTTCTTTCCAGGGATGAGTTTCAACTAGAGTGTGGAGCATTGCTGTGAGCATTTGATTGCACTCAACGGCAATAGTGGAAGTGAGGTCAGGATATTGGATATTCACCATCCCAACGTATCACCAACTGCCCAGCTCATCCTTCTTACAAGTACTGGAAGGACCTTTATTGGTCCAGAGAACACTGCTCCACAGCTCAATACTGAGGGGCTTCATATCCCTTTGACTCTGCCATTAGACATAGTGCCAATAGGCTCAAAAGTAAGTACACATCTATATTACAATTTCAAATGTGTCAAATTAAAACCAAATGCTCTTGGTCAGGTTCCTGGAACATCATCTTCAAGTGCAGCTCATTTAAAACCATTGCTAACATTTCAGTATAGGATCTGTTTTTGTTAGTTTAATAGCTCTACAACCACAATCAAACTGATCAAGTTTAACAAACAGTATCATCAAGTGTGGCTATACTGACCAGCATGACCAGCAGAATCATACACTCTACTGGATCAAAAGCTGCTTAACCAGTTTGCTAAACAGTATAGTGTATGTTTATGGCCAACTTTGTACCATCTTGACCATAAGAGACCAGACAATCCATCTGAAAACAGTTTCCAGAAAAGGTGTTGTGTTTCAGAAGTTAATCTGTAAATTTTAGATTTCAGGCCTGACGTAAGATTGCTCTAAACTCACTACACTTACTCTCAATACCCACCTGCTCTAAACTCACTACACTTACTCTCAATACCCACCTGCTCTAAACTCACTCAGTACACTAACCCTCAATACCCACCTGCTCTAAACTCACTCAGTACACTAACTAAGATCATTAACTGATGATGAAATGAAGATTTTTCAAGTTTAGTTGAGGTACTGTAAAAAATCTATAACCAATGTTTGTTTATCTTAAACATGTTTGTTAACCCATTTGAGCTTTATATTTATTTACTCATGTTTTTTAAGCAGATGTGAACTTCTAACTACAAATGGAGGTTTTCATCTTCATTCATTTAAAAAACAGTCTAGAATTGAAGTATCATGCAAATGAAGTCTATGCATCCTGAATAAAGCTCTGGGATCTCGGTCTGAACAGCTCTCTGTACAGCTGGATTCTACACTTCCTAACTGGCCATTGGCAGTTGTTCAGAACACATCACACGGGTGGTGAAGAAGGCAGATATTCAACCTCAGAAGGCTGAAGAAGTTTGCATTGTATTCCTGCACAGTGGACAGCATCCTAACGGGCTGCATCACCACCTAGTACATGACCACCAGGTACTGCATCACTCTCCAAAAATTTGCAGTGTTTATATATATATAATATTTTGTGTCAATTTGAGCCATTTCAATTTTTGTGTTGACCAAAGTGCAGGTTAAACTTTTTTCCATGAAATTTTATGACTTTTCCTCATCTAGAGTCAAGAACTGCTGTGTGAAATCTGGACAATTTGATGTGTCGTGGAGAGTTTGCACAGACTTTGTATACATATATGATGTTGTGGGTCATTTTGACCCAGACACAACCTAGTTGCTCAAATCCAAAATGAACATGTCTCTTGATTTACTTTATTTGAATTGCTTCTGAATAGCCATTCAGAACCTGGTATGTGTGGAGGAGGGACTTTCTCTCCCCTGTACTTGTTACTGTTTCCATACGCTTTCTTTGAGAAAAACACCAAAAATGGGCTCCAGATGATTTACAGCTGAAGAAGTTTTATCATAGCTTATGAATTGGGACAGTGATGGAGAGGAAGAGTTTTCAGAGACGGATGATCCTTCAGAGCCAGAGGACAATTCTACTGATAATACAGATTGTCAATTTTCCTGTGATGAGGAGGATACAGAGGACGAGTCTGCCAGTGTCCCTTCATTAGATGAAAACCAAGAAACGCAGCAATTGTCCTCCACAGAAAGGACATGGACATCTAAAGATGGTAAAATAAAATGGTCAACATCACCACACCAAAGCTGAGGTAGATATTCTGTCATCTTCTAATGTCATCCTGGTCTGAGCACAAGAGAGGACATGAACGAGGAGTTCACAATCTTGACAAAGTCATAGCAACATATACAGTGGGGAAAATAAGTATTTAGTCAGTCACCAATTGTGCAAGTTCTCCCACTTAAAAAGATGAGAGAGGCCGTTAATTGACATCATAGGTAGACCTCAACTATGAGGAAGAAGTAGGCAAAGCACTCATCACTCCCAAGATCCAGAATCGGGCCAGGCCAGCTCAATTCGCAGCAGCTGCAGCTGGCATCGCAAAGATCCAGGGCAGGGCATCTGACCAACCGACAACAGATACATTGGATACACTTGCAAAGAAACGCAAAAGATGCCAAATCTGTCCTTCCTGAGATGACAGTAAAACAAATACCTGTTGTGTGAGGTGCAAGTACATCTGCAGAAAGCACACAGTCACATTCTGTCCATCATGTGTGGGAAACACTGAAAATGTTGAACATTGAAAACCAGAGAAAATGGAGTTTCTCTGGTTAAATGAAAAAAAAAGTGTTCATTAAGGATTTCTTTAATATAGTGTTGGAATTGTATACTTCTTCTTGTCATCTCTTCTAAATGTTTGAATAATTTATTTTCTTTTTGGTTTAACATTATTTGAGACGATGTTTTTTTTTTATGTTTTTTTTTGTTTGTTTGTTTTTGTCTTTTTTTCACCATAATACACGGGGTATTATATATATATATATATATATATATATATATATATATATATATATATATAAATATGTGTGTGTTTTTTTTTTTTATCCACCTGTTTTACCCTTACACTTGTGGAATGTAATGTATTCTTAAAGTAAGAATAAAATATGCATGTTTAGATAAGCATTTCATGAGGTGTCCTGATTTTTTTTTTACTGTATGTTCACACAATCTACTGAACAAGAGCCTTAAGCTCATTGTCTACATTCCAGTGGAGTTCACAGCTTAAAAGTCAGAATCCATGAAAAAATACCTCACCTCTGAGTCATCAACATTCACTTTCATCTATATAAATGTCTACAGCAGATAGTTAAGTAGTTCCCAATTTGCCACCTCAATCCAGCATTTGATTCCAAAATTTAAAAATGGGCTTGGCTCTATTAATACCAGTCCTGACTTTGCTGTTCACATATATTATAAATGACAGCTTTATATTGATAGTACATGCATCGACTTCATTAGTTTAGCTGCAGTTCACGCTGACTAATATGTGTTGCCTTGACCTTGTCTCGAGGTGTCTTTTTCAGACTATAATAGCCAAGCTCCAATCACAGCAGTGCTTTGCAACTCATTAGCGACAAGGTGGCTTCTCCTGCTCTGTAATAATAGGCAGTGTCTGCTCTGTCATTTGGCTGAACGGTCCTGACTGTGGACTGCACTGAATTAATCCTTAGCAATGGGAGCTCAGACAAGTTAATGAAGTCCTAATCAATGAGAATTAAGAAAGGCAACTACAGTTGCATCAGTTGCAAAAGGTAACTGTGTCATACACTGTACTGCAAGCAGTCATATTTATATTAAGCTAAGGCTTAGACTTTTTTTGGCTGAATGGAATGTATTAGATTTGAGTTCAAAATGTGCAGAAGGCCAGGTCACCTTTGGAATAGTTGGAGACGTCTATGATACACAAAGGAGAAAATATAGTGGCAAAAAAATCTGCATACAAATGTTGATCTATTTTAATAAAGAGAAAGTTACACTGCTGCTTGACTATCATAGGCCAATCCCATCCCATTTGTTCAATGCCCTATAGTAAACCAGCTGTCAAGCTCACTTACACTAGTTAGCCAGTTGGTATTTATATTCATTAGCTAATATAAACAGGTTTCTATTATCTTTTCTAGCTGCACCAAGCTGCATGAGAAGAATAATGAGAAGAATGAGTAGTTCAGATATTAGAGGTAATCCTGTGGTAAGGACAGTAAACAGTGGTTATGGCTACAGAGGAAATTGAAGTGAAGCCAAACTAAAGCTCAGAGCTTGTGTGCATTGTGATGACTATACTGTCAATACTGTCTATCAGACACCTGTTTATACTTCACTTTAAAGGGCTAAAATATGCCATAACTATACCATTTTGTCAGGCAAGGAGTTGGATGCAGAGTATATTTATTTAAAGAGAAAAACAATTAAAACACAAACTTATACAAGGAACACAACCTGAAAACTGAACAGTCAAAGACAAGAAACTCAACAAACAAATCAACATCAGTCGACAGACGGAAAGACTGAGAGAAAGCATGTTCAACACACAGACACAAACTGGAAACATCTGGGGATGATTGCAATTGGGCAGGACTACAAACGAGACACAGGTGGGACAGGGCAGCGACAGGGCAGAGTCATGTGCTTAAAAGCAGCAAACCAAGATAATACAGAACATTTATTCAATATGAAAATTACTATTTTTTTAATTATTATTTATTTATTTATTGATTGAGGTTTGAAACCATGTAAAAATGGATGTCTAATATTTAAGCAATTGATTGAATAGGATCCGTCTGAGCAGATGCTGTGTTTGTGTTGAACTCATGTGACATCAGTATCTAGATATTATATCTCCATGTTTGCTTTATGATTGCCATCTAGAATGAAATAGATACTTTATACTTAATTGGTTAATTGGTCTTAGAGAATGAAAATGCTGTAATAATTGTAATTTTGTATTATTTTTACTTTACCCCTAATTTGCAAAACAATACAGATGTTTACTCACAGAACACTTTATCATCAATACCTGCTCTCTTTCATGCAAATATGAAATCAAGACAAATAAAGGATTATATTCTCTTATCCACAGTTGGCATCGGTGCAATGCCATCAGGTTCAAGTAATGTTCACTCAATGAATGTTCAAACATGAAAGAAAACATCATGAGACTGGAATAGTAGACTGATAAATCTTGTTTTCTACCCAGGCACACACATGTTTAGGTCAGAATTTGACACCAGCAGCTGAATATATAGACACAACCTGCCTTGCAGCAGCAGTCTGTGCTGGTGAAGGAGGTGTAATGGAGTAGGAAATGTTTCTGGCCTGTAAATAGCAATCAATCATCAATCAAATGTCATAGTCTATTTTAGTAACGTTGCTGAACATGAGCAACATTTTGTGCAGTGTGTGCCACGAAGAACTGCAGTTTTGAGAGAAAAGCAAAGACCTACCCAGAACAAAGGAGGCTCAACATAAACAGTATGAGCTTGTGAGGCAATTGGAAGCACGTCTGTTGAAATTATTAATCACTCTTATTCTTTATATTCCCGACAAAGAAATACGCCTCATCCATCCTAAAGAGAGCTCCACCAAACAGACGTTGTGCTGTTAGAAACGAAATGTAAACTGCATGGTTTGGAACTGGAGAAGCATGACTGACTAACAGGTTTAGTTGATGTCGGGGAAGGTTATTCTGTCAGGGTCGGTATGAAATACAGGGTGAAATGTACAAAAGTTATTAAAGTTATTAAAGTATACAGTCACCAAACCCTGTGTAAGGAGGATTACGTAATAACACTGATACTAATACTGGTTAAAATATTATGGATAAAATGTAATTCCCTGTGGTGATTCTAAATGAGATCTGTACTGGAACCAGAATAATGTGCTCTATTGACCAGAACAGGTCAGATTCTTCAGATTTAGTTCTTTCAGATCACTGCCAGGATTACTTGTACATTATTGTGACATCAAAAAAAAGTTCAGAAGCACAAAGCTGTGTTTCAGAAAAAAATATATATATATTAATTAATTAATTAATTAATTAATTAAAAAAATTATATATATATATATATATATATATATTTTTTTTTTTTTATATATATTATTCAAAAATACTTGTTTAATTTCAAAAAAGGACAGTTTTAACTATTTATTTGAGCTATTGCTTAAAAAAATGATGCTGGAGTGTAGTGATCTGTGCGTGCGCAGAGCAGACAAAGACATGGACAAGGGAGACAGATGTACTTGCAGGGGATTCAGATTTAACAAAAACAGAGAGACATAAACTTTGGGAATTAGATAAGGAAACAAAACCCATGGAAATGTATCCACCACGACACAATCCTAGAACAACACAACACATCAACAGTAACAAAGGACTGACAAGGACAGACTGAAACAGAAAGACTTAAATAACTAGCCCTGATTACACACACCTGGATCTGATGAGACACAGATGGGAATGGGCGGAGACAAGACCAAAACAAGACATGCATGTGGGGAAATGACAACAATGACAGGAAGACAGAGGTAAACAGGACTGATAAACAACATGGAGGAACATTATCATTTACACAAGGTGTTTTAGGAAATTTCAAATGGACACGTTCAAAACTTGTCTGTTTGCATTCTGGAAAAAAAAATCTGGTGTTTATTATCAACCCTGAGTCTGTTAATGGGAAACAAAATATCTGCAACAGTTCATGTTGAAGCTTCAGTGAAAGCTGTACACCTGTTCCCCTGGTAATTTGACAGAACGGGGGACACACATACAGAATGTTGAGATTACTACTTTAATAAAATGTTTAGAATGTGGCCACTGTGAATGTAACAGCAGAAATGCGGCAGAAAAGCAGATAGTGAATTGCTCTTTTTTTCTAAAAATATTAAACGTGTTTTATTAAACACAGAACCTGACAGTTAATTTTAGCTTAGAATCAGTCAAAATCTGCCTGTTGGTGTTTATTCTGAGCTGAAATGCAGAACTAAACTTTTTCTGTCTCTTTTATATGATTAGATCATCTTGACTGTGGAAGGAACTGATAGAGATGATTATGAATGACTAAGAGCCAATTTTGAAGGGTTCCAGCTCCACTCTGGCTCTTCCCTGCAGGACCAGCCCCAAATGATGCCCTGGATCATCATCCAGGTGAACGCTTCCATCGCTTGAACAAAGTTGGAACTGGGTGGGGCATTCATTTGAGACTGTTGTTCATGTTACTTTAGGCTCTTGCAGGTGTTTCAGATATGAATCCCACTGTGTTAACCTTCCCTGTCTCTACTCTGACACCTGACTACAAATAATCAATACAATTCCAAGAAATACTGAATGCTAAATTTGCATTCCTTCATTAAACATTGTTAGATGAATAGACTAGAGAAGGGGTCATCAGTTTCAATCCTGGAGGAGACATTTGGTCTCCAACAAGAAACACACTCATACACATAACCCTAGTCATACACACACTTACTTTCATAAGATAAGCTAATAGTTTTGTGTGTCAGATGCTTTGAACACTTTCACACATCAAACACTATGTTAGTTCATTTCTTTATTTCTTTCTTTCTTTATTTATTTGTTTGTTTGTCCCTTATCTGTTCTCATAGATGGCTTCAGCCACACTCGGCCAATGCAGTCTCACACCATGTAATTTCAGTCATTCTATCCTGAAAACCCAAGCATTTACCTTTTGTTTTATGTTGTTGAGCTTCTGCAGAAGTTTTGCACTGGGACAGAATTATATTAGAGCATAAACCAAGGATATTTATTTCAACTTGCAGGAAAGGATTGATGTCATTGTTAATCACATGTATTGAATAATTGCGGGTACAAGCACAAGCCAGTGTTAAACTGTCTGCATTGATCCACTTCTCATAAAATAAATCAGCCCTATTTGCAAAACTGTGTGTACATACAGTCACTGAGCAGTTTTCAGGAAGACTAATACATTTATGGCATAGATTGCTGTAGGAAACATTCCTTTGAGGTCCTGATCAATGTTAACATGATTGCTTTCAGGGCAACTTTCATGCTCTTAATGGCCTTGTTCTACCACAGTCCAGGTTTCAGCCCAAAGCAGTCCATAGATTCCTGCTGTTGGTATCAATTTTGGCCCAATCACTGGTGTGCCTCAGCAGAAATGCAGATTCAAAAGTGAAACTAAACATGGTTTTCTGCTGTTGTAGACCATTTTCCTCTATAACTGCACACTACAATGCTACAGATGGTTATCTAAGTTACTGTAACCTTTCTATCAGCTTGAATTAGTTTAGCCATTTTCTGTTGACCATTCTCAAGAAGCACTTCTGTCTGCAGACGTTCAGCTCACTGTATGTTCACCACTCGGAGTACTTTGAAATTTGGAGACTGTATAAAAAAATCCACATTAACAGCCACATCCTATTCCGTTGGATAATACACCAAGACTTAATAAACTGCTTTCATGAACAGGACAATAATTCACCAGATGTGAATCTGGCAGAAGAAAAGTCACAGCATGAAAAGTGCCCCAGGAAAATTGTTTGACAAAAAAAAAGATGTTTGACACATCTGAAAGGGGAAACATGACAGTATAGAGTTTCTAATAAAGTGTTTATATATCTGTATATATCATAGTGTGAAAATACTAACATAAGTAAAATAAAATCCTCTCCTGGAAGCTTGAATAATGTGGTACTAATGTGATGTATTGTATATGATGTGATGTGTATATAAACAACAAACATATACAGTCCTCCTCATCATCATTTTTAATCCTTTTCATTTCAAACAACCCATTCAACATATCCCTACTTCAGCGCATCAACCGTCACCTACAGCCTTTTGAAACACAAACACCACCCACAGCCTGCCAGTCATGTACAGCCTAGTTGTTCTGATTGTGAATGCAATAAATAAATCACTACACAAAACTGTCACATGCTACACTGAGCAGAAGGTTAGAAAATAAGCAGAAAGCAGGAAGGGGAAAAAGAAGTGAATAAACAACACAAAGTCGTGGATTGATGAGTGTGTATAAATAGATTCAACTTTGTCATTACTCAGTACAAGTCCAACGCAACAAAATGCAGTTAGCACCTACCAGGAGTGCAAACAGTAGCAGTTTGTAAAAACAGACCTGAGAGCAAGAGGGAAATGCACAATGACTGTGTAAGGGTTAGGAATATGTACAGTGCCCTCCATACTGTTTGGAACAAATACACATATTTCCTTGATATACCTGACAGTCTGACATTCAGACCAAGTCAATCAAATGTAATGAAAGTTTTTTTTTTTTGTTTTTTTGCTTTAAAGAATATCCCCTCCTTGAACTGCCACCTTAACGTGGTGGAGGGGTTTGAGTGCCAGAATGATCCGAGGATCTATGTTGCCCGGGGGTTAAATTTTCACCCCCTGTCAGGGTCTCCCATGGCAAACAGGTCCAAGGTGACGGGCCCGACCAAGAGCAGTTCGAAAAACCCCAATGAAACATCAGAAAAAAGGCCCCGCAACGTCGCCCGGTACGGCGCAACCGGGGCCCCACCCTGGAGCCAGGCCTGGGGTTGGGGCTCGGGAGCGAGCGCCTGGTGGCCGGGTCTTTGCCCATGGGGCCCGGCCAGGCCCAGCCCGAAGAGGCAACGTGGGCCATTCCTCCTGTGGGTCCACCACCCACAGAGGAAACCATTGGGGTCGGGTGCTCTGTGGATTGGGTGGCGGTCGAGGGCGGGGTCCTCGGCGGCCCGATCCCTGGACACAGCGGCTAACTGTTGGGACGTGGAAAGTCACCTCGCTGGAGGGGAAGGAGAATGAGCTTGTGCAGGAGGTCGAGAGGTACCGGCTAGAGATAGTCGGGCTCACATCCATGCACAGCTTGGGCTCTGGAACCCAACTCCTCAAGAAGGGTTGGACCCTCCACTACTCTGGAGTTGCCCAGGGGGAGAGACGCCGGGCTGGTGTGGGTTTGCTTATAGCTCCCCATCTCAGCCGTCTCGTGTTGGAGTTTACCCCAGTGAACGAGAGGGTCGCCTCTCTGCGCCTTCGGGTAGGAGTGAGGACTCTGACTGTAGTTTGTGCCTACAGGCCGAATGGCAGTGCAGAGTACCAGACCTTCTTGGGGTCCTTGGGGGGGGTACTGGAAAGTGCCCCAACTGGGGACGCCGTTGTTCTGCTGGGGGACTTCAACGCCCACGTGGGTGACGACAGTGACACCTGGAGAGGGGTGGTTGGGAGGAACGGCCTCCACGATCAGAACCCGTGCGGAGTTCTGTTGTTGGACTTCTGCACCAGTTACAGATTGTCCATAATGAACACCATGTTCGAGCATAGGGGCGTCCATAAGTGCACATGGCACCAGGACGCCCTAGGCCGGAGATCAATGATAGACTTTGTTATTGTCTCATCTGCGCTCTGGCCCTATGTCTTGGACACTCGGGTGAAGAGAGGGGCAGAGTTGTCAACCGATCACTACCTGGTGGTGAGTTGGATCCGCTGGCGGAGGGGCAGGTGGGAGAGACCTGGCAGGCCAAAACGTATCCTGCGGGTCTGCTGGGAATGTCTGGCTAAGCCCCCTGTCAGGGAAACTTTCAACTCCCACCTACGGGAGAGCTTCGCACAGCTACCTGGGGAGGCGGGGGACATTGAGTCTGAGTGGACCAGGTTCTCAACCTCCATTGTTGACGCGGCCGTCCGGAGCTGCGGGCGTAAGGTCACTGGTGCCTGCCGTGGCGGCAATCCCCGAACCCGGTGGTGGACACCGGAAGTAAGGGATGCCGTCAAGCTGAAGAAGATGACCTATTGGGCCATGTTGGCCTCGGGGTCTTCCGACGCAGCCGACAGGTACCGAGAGGCTAAGCGTGCTGCTGCTAGGGCGGTCAAGGAGGCAAAAACCAGGAGCTGGGAGGAGTTCGGGGAGCCCCTGGAGAAGGACTATCGGTCGGCCCCAAAGCGATTTTGGCAAACCGTCCGGTGCCTCAGGAGGGGGAACCAGTACCCTGCCGACACTGTTTACAGTGCGGGCGGGGAGCTGCTGACCTCGACCGTGTCCCTCGGGGTATTCTGTGGGGGGTGCTCTGGGAATATGGGGTCCGGGGCCCTCTGTTAAGGGCTGTCGGGTCCTTGTACGACCGGAGCAGGAGCGTGGTGCGCATTGCCGGCAGTAAATCGGGCCTGTTCCCGGTGCATGTTGGACTCCGGCAGGGCTGCCCTTTGTCACCGGTTCTGTTCATAACCTTTATGGACAGAATTTCTAGGCGCAGCCAGGGGCCGGAGGGCGTCCAGTTTGGGAACCACAGGATATCATCTCTGCTTTTTGCAGATGATGTTGTCCTGATGGCTTCTTCAGGCCAGGACCTTCAGCAGGCACTGGAGTGGTTCATAGCTGAGTGTGAAGCGGCTGGGATGCGAATCAGCACCTCCAAATCTGAGGCCATGGTTCTCGACCGGAAAAGGGTGGCTTGCCCTCTCCAGATTGGTGGAGTTGTCCTGCCCCAAGTGGAGGAGTTCAAGTATCTCGGGGTCTTGTTCACGAGTGGGGGTGAGAGGGAGCATGAGATTGAGAGACGGATCGGTGCTGCCGCCGCAGTCATGTGGTCGGTGTACCGGTCCGTTGTGGTGAAGAAGGAGCTGAGCCGAAAGGCGAAGCTCTCGATTTACTGGTCAATCTACGTTCCCACCCTCACCTATGGCCATGAACTGTGGGTAATGACCGAAAGGACAAGATCGCGGATACAAGCGGCCGAAATGAGTTTCCTCCGCAGGGTGGCCGGGCGCTCCCTTAGAGATAGGGTGAGATCCTCGGCTACCCGGGAGGAGCTCAGAGTAGAGCCACTGTTCCTCTACATCGAGAGGAACCAGTTGAGGTGGCTCGGGCATCTGTTTCGGATGCCCCTTGGGCGTCTCCCTGGGGGGGTGTTCCAGGCACGTCCTACCGGGAGGAGACCGCGGGGTAGACCCAGGACACGCTGGAGGGACTATGTCTCTCGGCTGGCCTGGGAACGCCTCGGGGGCCCTCCTGGGGAGCTGGCTGAGGTGTCGGGGGAGAGGGAAGTCTGGGCTTCCCTGCTTAGCCTGCTGCCCCCACGACCCAGCCCCGGATAAAGCGGAAGAAGATGGATGGATGGATGACTTTAAAGAATACTTTAGCAGTATGTTTAGGTTGGAATCATTGTCATTATCTTGTTATGTGAAGTGTGGAGTCTTTTACTAAAACCTGAGATGATGAGATGTTCATATACTACTTCAGTTACATCAGTTCATCAGTTACCTGTGGCTTAGGTTATTTATATATACCATAAAACTGTAATCTGGTCATCTGGCAGTGTATTCTCTGTGTTTCTGTTCATGAAGTACAAATACACTCTGCCATCTGCAGGCATTTTCTGACCTGTTGGACAGAAAATTGATGATTGTTTTGCAGATTTGTGATGATTCGTCTGCCATCAGCAGTGGAGACCTTACTTGACTTACCGGTTCCTTTGTGAATAATAATCTTACCAAATTGTGCTTTCTTCTTTATTGTGTCACACAATTGATAATCCAGAGAATTTTATTTATTTATTTATTTATTTTTTAAAAAGAAATACTATCAGCTGTAATGAATCTGAATTTAGTCACAGAAAATAGGACAACAGATCATGCAGGACAGGGGTGTGGGGTTGTAGTCCAGTTACACAGACTGGTGACATTCGACAAACATGCTAGACCACTGGAGCAGCGTTTGTCCTCATCCTGGACTCTAACAACTACAGATTCCAAATGTGTTTGAAAACATGGCTAGGTATCTTATGCCTGCATTAATGGAGATATGAAACATCTGATCTTAAACATTTGTGAACCAAATGTCTTAAACATCATCATACCATGTGTTGTAATTTTTACATGTTGAAAAAATACTAAATGTATACAAACATCCTTCAGTTGAATTAATTTAATCAAGTCTGATTAAACTGAGGAGGCAGAGAAGTATATCGAGAAAAATGTGTCTTTGTCCCTCACATTGCAAAAGGGGCTGCATGATAAATGCGTAGTGTAGTGTGGAGTTCAGCAGAGTGATGGTAGATGGAAAGAAGCTGGTCCGAAGAGTTGGTTAGGATGTTCTTGATGGTTCAGTGTTATGTCCCTTTAATGCTGAAGGTTGCAATTGTCTTTCAGGGACAAACAAACAGTTAATGGCAATCACAGTGACAGACCTGCTTGCAGCCACCAACACACACTCATGGCAGGCTTGCTGCCAGGATTCTGTGAGTTTGACTGTCAGCAACTGAAGATTATGTCTCTCTCATCTACTGTATGTGGTGTTTTTTTCCCTTTAATAAGAGAAAGGAGGGATTCAGATGCTTCTGTGAGGGTGAAACATTGTTGATGCACCAGTGCACAAGTACACATCAGTACGCAATTTTCAAGGACTCTTGTCCTAGATTTGCATAGTTTAGCTATAGTTTATTCCTTCTGAGCAAATGCGGAGGCAAAATTAAACCATGCTCCTTAGAATTTCACATGGCTGTCCAAATTCTAAGAAGCATGGAATTAAGGTTACCCCCCATGGCTCAGCCTAAATACATACAGTAATGTGGGGGTGGGAGGAGATATAAGTGGGGGAAATGTAAATGTTAAATGGAAAATACTTATTTACTTGTCATGTTTTTTTTTGTTTGTTTGTTTGTTTGTTTTTCTGTCCTCAGTCTGCTAAAAGGGAGAAAGGAGAGGTTTCATCTGTGCAATAAAGTTATGCATTTGTAATAAATGCAAGTAAGGATGATGCACACTGCACATATCCCCACCTACTGTAAGTACACTGCAGAAAGAGTTTATGGGCTTATTAAAACTTCTGAATTGCAAACAAGCTTGTGAAAAAATGAAGGGTTTCAAAACATTCTAAAGAAGTTCAATCCTGCACTCTAAGCAAAAGGGTGCTATATAGAACCATCTTGTGATGTCATGGACACCTTTTAGGAGAAGTGACCTTTTTCTGAACCACGGGTCCACTACAAAGATCTTTAATGCATGCTCGCTTTTAATTGCATCTTCAAACAGACAGAGTAAGTGACAAGAAAAAAAATATTTAGAGTCTCGGTTTGTGATTAAAAGCAGTAAAAGATTTACTGATCCCACTAACCCTGCAGCCAATACGCTGCAATCACTTTTCACCAGCTATGGACAGCATGCTAAATCAAAACGTCTGAGGGCTGCAAAGCCTTACAGGCTACACTCAGTCATAAGGAAATAACCCCCTGATTTCATCAAACTTCTACAAAAGTTTGCATCACCTTGAAGAACCCTTGAACCTGGAACCAATTAAGAATCCAAAATGGTTCGATTTGTCGAGTCAAGAGTACTAGGGTTCGGTGGTTTCCACACATTCCAGGCCGTCATTTAAATATTATTGCAGAACATTATTAATGGAGAGTATTAATGGACAATAGCTTGAATAGGGCAGATGATTCTATGTTCAGGTAGCTTCTGTGCAGTCTGACCCTATTTTAAAATTAATAGACAATTAAATACAATGTTCAGTTGGTTAAAAGACACTATCTAAGAGAACATCATGCACAATCTTAAATCATTCAACAAATTATAAATTGTCAGTTTGACTGTTACAAACGTTAAACTACTGTGAATCAGGAGGGAGATGCTGGATAGCATTGGCTTAGTTAAGAGAATATCAATCTGCTCAACACAGAACAAAATCAAAGTCTGACTGAAACTCCACTTTTTTTAGACAATCATGATTCAGATGGAGAGACCGCTGTTGCATGGCTGGAAAGCTGAATAACACTCAATAAAAATCTAAGAAAGTTTTCATTTATGAAAACTGAGACTCAATTCACACACGTTTAGTGGATCAAACCTCTCATCGGAGAACTACAGCTGTGTAACATATTACCCCATTACCATTATACTGCTCAACCCTGTTCTACACCGTTTATCACCACTGTTCTGAAAGGCTGTTTTAAGAATATATTCCAGATAAAATAACGGACTTTGTGAAAGAATAACACAGACTGCAAGTACATATTGCATCTTACACAACTATATCTGGGTCATAGAATTTAAGTGGCCACCTCTGGTTACTCGTTCTGAAGTAAACACTGCTGAACATGTAATCAACTTCAGCTTCTGATTTCCCTGCAACTCTCCCACGGATTGTGTGGGTCCTTTCTCGAATGCATAAGCATGATGTAGAAATATGTATTTTCTATGCACTTGAACCACAAACAACGACGGGTTTAGGCTACTTTCACACAGAAGACACAGTCAATATGCATCAAATTTGCATCTGAAGTGAAGAAATAGCCTTATAATCTCATTTTGTGTCTGACAGTCTATAATCAGGTTGTTTGAGAAGACATTTACATTTACATTTGTGGCATTTAGCAGACGCCCTTATCCAGAGCGACTTACAAAAGAAGAGATATCCTTTTAACTTTCTGTACAATCAATCTTTCCCATCTCATTTCGATTCAAGTGGAATCACTTATGGTCTCCATTACTGATATTTTCATCCACATATAAGATCAAATATATGATTAGATTAGTCACCAGCATTTTATTTTCACAATTTGTCTTGATGTGTGTGCACATGACATAACGTAATAAACAGACTGCGCTGTACATTGTACACTTACAGTGTTAAGAGCACTTGATTTAAACAAATTTGTTATTTATAAACATTAAAACATGGGGAAATACTATAATCAGCAGTCGACATAAGTACTGTCAGTGAAGCATTAAATAGAATATTTGAACATGTACATGAATTCCACTAATGCAGATTTCTCAGGCTGTCCCTTGTCTCAGAGATTGGAAAAATATTCTACATTTCCAGGTTTTCCATTTCCATTTCCATTTATGGCATTTAGCAGACGCCCTCATCCAGAGCTACTTCCAAATTTATTCCACAATGAATGAAATACTGTGACACGAGCTTGAGGTGAATAAAAATATACTACATGCAAAACTCATATACCATGCATACAGGAAGTATTCACAGTGCTTTACATTTTGCACATTTTTGTCATTATAACCTTTTTCCAAAATGGATAATATTTGTTTTCCATCAGTATTCTACCCACAATACCCCATAATAACACCTTTATTTTGAAAATGTATTAAAAATAAAAACACAAATTCACATGATGTATTCACATCCTTTGCCATGACATTCAATTTGAGCACAGGTGTATCTTGTTTCCTTCCTTCAGATGTTTCTACAGCTACCTTCAAGACTTAAAGGACTCTCAGACACAAGATGCATGGAAACCCAGATTTATGGTGCAGAGTGATCACAGCAAAAGTTCTGTTTGAAGTCCAGTGAGGTTAATAAGTGCTGCAGCACTGAGAAAAGGCTATTTATTAGTCCTGAGTCTTGTACTTGAGGGTGATGTCCAGGCAAAAGGTGAGAAGGTCACCTATAATCTTGCCAGCACACTTTATGACCCCACTGTTGTACCACCCTTAAACCTTGGTAGAAGGCACCTGATCGTCTCTGCTGTCCTGGATTTGTACTGAAATATGGCTGGTTCTTGAGAAGTGGTCAATCCAAGTTAGATGATTATAGATGACATGAAATTGGACTTGATGATCACTGTGCAGCATTGGCTGCACTGGCATCAGGATCACCCAAGGTTCAATTTCTTCCGTTGTCTCAGGAAGAACTTCCTCTGCTTTCCTGGTTGTGATCCCCTCCCACTTCAGGTCCTTGGAGATCAGAAGTGGGAAGTTATGAAATATAAGTAATTTGTCACTGTACTTAAGTAAATTTTTAACATATATGTACTTAAGATTTGTTTGTTACTTAATAGTTTTAACTTCTACTCCCTATTTTTAATGAGAAAAATATGTATGTTTAAAGAAAGCACTCATTCCTTTAAATGTTTATTTTAACTGTTTTGTGTCAGGCGCGAGCAGACATAAGGACGAGGGTGTGGAGGCAAATGCCAGGGTATAAATAAAGATAAACAAAGTGGGGAACAAAGTACAAACAAAACAAAAGGGACCTATACTAACAAACAGGAACAAACTGACAGAAACATAAGGACCGACCAAGACAGACTGAGACAAAGGGTCTTAAAATACAACATGACAGACAACACCTGGGACATGATAACGAGGGGGCAGGGTTACAAATCAGACACAGATGGGAATGGGCGGAGCAAAGGAGGAGACAAGGACAAAAACAAACAACTCATGTGCTTAGGAGCACATGGTGGAACCAACAACATCAAGACAGGAAGACAGAGGTAAACTGGACTGACAGGGCAGACATGATTTTTTTTGTAATCAAACTGTTCCTGAATCTGTTTAAGCTTTGGTTTGCGTAAAAAGAAAAAAAGGAGAGGAGGGAGCTGAGAGCAGGGGCAGAGCATAACAAGGGACCAGACAAAAGGTTTCTGGAAGATTGAAACAGGACATTATTTAAAAGCTTATATATAATATAAATGATACCGCCCATATCTTGCTCTGTTTATATCCTGATATTGAGAAATATTGATATATCACCCAGCCCTATGATGAAGATAAGACTGTAAGATAAGCCCCATCCCATATTAGGTACTTTTGTGCACATCTACAAATGTTTTTTTTTTAATGTCATATATAGCACATTATCACCATGTCTACTCAGTTTATCAGCATCGAACATAAACTAATGTGAGGTTTCAAGCCTGCAATTTCAATGAAAGTTAGCATTGCAGTGTTTCTTTCATGCTGTGAGATCTGGAACCAGCCAAGGTTTGATCAAATTGGTGTGACAGACGACTCCTGAGGGTTAAAGACCTTTATTTTAAACCATTACCATTAAAAGGCTTGATGCTTACTCACACCACAAAAACTTGCCACTTGACTCAGACTTGCATGACACGACTTGTGATCATCTCTACGAAAATCCCTAAAAGTAGATTGGGCTATTTGGCTGAGATCATTGCAGAGCCAGACTGCCAGGGCTCTTGTGCTTAAGATTCACACAATTAGGTCTAATCTCACGCTTTCACGCATTTATAACAATCGCTGGTTCCCCTCCAAACGACCTCCCAATGTATGAATACTGATGGAGTTTTCTTCAATGTCTGCTGCTCCAGCTCTCACTAATGCTCTACATTCTACACTAGCAATCACAGCCTTCTGAAAGAGTGAATGAGACCACACTCATGCTAATCAGTCACTGTCTGTCCATGTGTGTCTTAGATCAGGTTTCCCATAGCAACGGTAAGGTTAACCCGCGAGGGGCATTTGCAGGACAATAGATCACTTCAGAGATGTGAGAGCTAAACACTCAAATATGGAAAACCTCCACTAAACACACACCATGGACAAGAACTGAGGAAAATTAAATACGTCAGTGAACAAAACAGAATTAGTGTCCAGATTATTCTGAATAAAATGCCTGTAATATCCAGAGTGATGTTCGTGACTCCTCCTTGAAACATACTGTAAACACTATATATGTGTCAGATGATCCTGAGGCAGCTCAACGCATTCTACACTCTGCTTTGTTTATTCATGTCTTTGTATTGTATGAGTGGCATAGATGAGAAAACTATATTCATCTTGGCATGGTTGAATAAAGAGAGTAACATACCATAAACCACAAACAGTGTTGTGTCTTACATGAGTTAAACGGGCCAATTTTAAATCCCAAGGCTGCCAACAATCTTCACTTGTTTTATTTATGCCAAAATGTACATACACTAATTTAAGGTAACCATACTTCCTCTTTTTCCTTTTTCTGGGATGTGAAAAATGTGACCAGCTACGATTAATGAATTGCACTGTAGGTTTTCACAGCTTAAAATGGATCTGTTTAACTGTATTTTAACTTACTGTATTATCAACCAACAATTGGTCAAGCAGCCATGTTGAATAGTCAACACCTATTTATAATTATGTTAATAAGTTAATATGAAATGAAAATTTAAGATAGAGAATTGTTCATCCCAAGTCACATTAACTATTTTTATCTTGGTTCACAGTACAGGGTAATCAGGCCAATTTTGAGATCAATTTACTCTTCCTGAAAATTGAAAAAGGTCTCCTGATTTCAGGGTGATTGCAAAAAATTATCTTCCAAGATTATCCTGTAGTGTAGCAAGTCTATAATCTAATCTTTACTCCTATCTTTCCCCAGAGCAAGGGCCACCCTTAACTGAGAATCATACACATGCTGTTTAATATTTATAACTCAGTAACTCTGTAATGAAACGCAGGGTCGATGTCATGCTGGAAGGACCATCAGCCAATCAGAGCTGAGCTGAACCGAACTACATACTGTAACACAAGCAAAACTCAAATACAGAGCATCCAGAAAGCATTCACAGTGCTTTAAAATTTTGCACATTTTTGTTATGTTACAGCCTTATTCCAAAATGGATAACAATCATTTTTTTCCTTCAGTATTCTACACACACAATAACATATTTTTGCAATTTGAGCTCAGGTGCATCTTGTTTACATGTTTCTACAGCTACAATTAAATGATATAAGAAACCTGAATGACTGATGCTTTTAAATATTTTTTTTATCCATTATTCCTGCTTAAAGCTTCTATTCGCAAATTGTAGATGATGTTTAGGTTAGGGGAAACACCATCAGCTTCACATAGTCCAAAGTGAAGGGTTAGGGTTAGTGTTATAGATTTTTCTAATATTTAATTTAACTGTAAATGTATATTATGTAATATAAATGTATAAATATAAATGTAATATATTATAGTGTGACATTACAGTATGCTTTTTAGCAACTTCTGTTATATTCATTAACTGTTTTGTTTTACAAACACTGCTGCCCAATGCCCAATGCGAAAATAGATTATACCAGTAGCTCATTAAAGCCAACTGTGAATCAGTTTCATATTCTTGTTCAGAAACATCACAAGATAAAAGTTAATGAATTTAATTTAATGATCAAAAAAAGACCCTATACATGAAAGCATCATAGTGTTAGATTTTTGACATATAGCATGTTTCTGCAACTAACACAGTGGTTAATATGTTCAGCAGAGGCAAAACGTATTTTTGACAAACAATAAATGAAAAATTACAATGTTGGCTGTTACATAATTATTATGGACTATTACTGTTGGTAAAAACAATGGAATAATGGACTGTTAAGATAATAATGTATTTTTACAGAACAGTTGTGTGGTTTGAGTTTTTTGGCTGACTTATAGGCTTTTACTATCATCATTGGATAGTTTTACAAACATTTTTGCTGTGGTCATTGTGGTGTATTTTGACCCTTTGGGATCAGTGGGTTATCTTTTCATTCATTTTCATTTCATTATCACTAACATCTCTGAAGAACATCAAATACTAGCAAAAAATGAAAAGACCATAGTGTGGTAAGACACAGGTTATTACTACACCAGGGTTAAAACATTTACATAATTAACAAGCTTGTTGTTGATTAAGTTTGATGTTCTATTCATGTCTTTTTCTCAGCACTCCCTGCAATTTAGGGAGTTTTTATTAGATGGGAAGTGACTCATGGACCTCACATGGAACTCAATCACTTACTCAAAGTTTACTATCACAAAGTATTACTATCACTTATATTATTATTACCATCCTTATTTCATAATTTCACACGATATGTTCCCCTACGGGCAGCATGGCGGCACAGTGGCGCAGTGGTGCAGTGGATAGCGATGTTGCCTGGTGGGGCGACCTGGGAAGTTTCTGTGTGGAATTTGCATGTTCTCCCTGTGTTCGTGTGGGTTTCCTCCAGGTACTCCGGTTTCCCCCACAGTCCAAAGACATGCATGGTAGCTGAATTGGTGATTCTAAAGTGGCCTTTAGTGTGTGTATGTGTGTGCGCATGTGTGCCCCCTACAATGGATTAGCGCCCTGTCTAGGGTTGTTTCCCGCCCTTGTGCTCGGAGTTGCCGGCTGGGCACCGGCTCAACCGTGACCCTATTCAGGAATAAGTGGTTCAGAAAATGGATGATGTTCCCCTACTCTGCCATATATATCAAGATGTTCGTTATACACACTGATCAGTCATAACATTATGACAACTACCTGTTTTATCAAATCTTCTTACCAAACAGGATGACTTTGTTGTTTTATAATTACAGACTGTAGTTCATCTATTTTTCTGTATATTTTGTTTAGCCTCCTTTAACCCTGATCTTCAGTGATCAGGACCAGCACAGAGCAAGTATTATGTGGGTGGTGGGTCTTTCCCAGCACTGTAGTGACACAGCAGTTGTAGGCTAATTTTTATAATATAGCCAACTGTCTTGTGTATAGAGCACCAATTGTAAAAAAAAACAAAAAAAAAAAAAACAGCATGATACACTGGGAGCTCCATAAGCATCCACCTCTGGCCTCTGCTCAGAATCCTGGGATATAAGAGTGACAATGTTCAAAGAATGTGGGAAGCAAAAAACATGGGATCAACTTCACCAAACTTTATAAGGTATCTGAATCACACCCGCAAAGGACTGTTTAGTTTAAACAGGCGCGATCAAGCTAAAATAGCTTGACATACATTGCATCTATGTTCAAATTCTGGATTCCCCTTCTAATGAACTTTGCAATGACACTGAGGGGTAGAACCTAGAACCTAACATCTGCACTTTGCAAGCAGTTACATATTGTTCTCTGTGTTGGTGTGGTGCAACAGATAACACCACCAGCAAACCTCTACACCGTGTGGGATTCAATTCCCAGTCTGGGCAACTATGACTAAGGTCATGGTGACTTCAAAGCAAACAGAGTCCACTAATACAGACATGTCTCTGTCTCTGTATTTATGGTACATTACTCTCTGAGATGCTGTGTGCTTGGACCATTACACTACTGGATTACTTATAACCTGAACTATCTAAGCAATCAATTAAATAATAATCAATTAATAAAGACCAATAAATGATGAGAAACATCCTATTTGACTCTATTTTCAGAACGTGTCAATCCCTGCAGGTTTTCCCCAATTTAGGCCATCTCTGCTCACTAGCAACTCAGCACAGGTTTGCAACATTTTACATACAAAGGTCGCACTCAGACATCAATACAGAATCAATAGTGTCTGTCTGTCTGTCTGTCTGTCTGTCAATGTACAGTTGTAGTTTATATGAACTCATCCATTTCTGTGTGTTTGGGGTTATTGTGTCCAAGATTCAATTGTATAAATGATATTTTCATGTCAGGCACATGGTAGGTGAATTGGCCATGCTAATTTGTCCCCTGGGTGAGAGTGTGACTGTGTGTGGTACCCTTTCGATAGACTGGTGCCCTGTCCAGGGGGTGTTTCCTATTTAGGAAGACGCAGATAATGACTGACTGACTAACTGTTACAGATCCACATTGTATGATCATTCTGCCTCGGAAAACAAAATAATTGTCAAATATTGCAATGATATTTATGTCATGACTAGCGTGTCTAATTCAGAGCAATCGTAACAACGTTGAGAAATCAAGTTAACAACGGTGAAGAACAAATTTATTGGCAGTAATAAATAAAGATGATTCTTTGGTTTGGTATTAAAGACTTCAGTGCACCAAATCTAATCTAGTTTGTCAAATGCCTGAAGTCTCTTGGAATGGTTGGAAAAACATAGATTCATCTTTCTTATGCAGCATAGGGAGTGCTGATTTTTTTTTTTTTTTTTTTTGGCGCACTCCATTTCATGCTTGACGGTTTCAAATTGTTTCTTTGGAGAGCGGTTTTGCTCTAGGATGTTGTCAGACCAATGTCAGTCAGAACTCACTGGTTTCAATTTGATTGTCTCTGTTTTGTTTGGCTAAAAGCAGCCTTTGCTTGTCTGTGTGTTAATTAAATGCAATACAAGTTCACTTCATTTACCAGAGTTACATACAGGAGAACAGGCTCTTTATTTGGCCTGTTTATTTTTTATTTTTTTATTTTTTTATAGAAAATACAAAGTGTGTCCTTTCAAGGAGCAGGGACATCTGCAGATTACACCAACACTGCCATTCTCCCAGGTTTGTGTCCTAGGCATCTTCAGTTCATCTCTCCCTTTTCAGGTTACCTGGTATCAGTTTGTGGTCAATTATTTGCCAAGGAAAGATGACAGTAATAGGAAAATGGAAATATTTCTAAATATCAGCAAAGTGTTCTGTCCTATCATAATCGAACCAGTCTTGCTCAGAGGCAGAATTTTATAAAGTGGACCCATTTATAAGTGATATTGGCCAGAAAGCTGAAGAAAGTGTTCAGGAATTTTCATAATTTCAACATGTTTTATTTGATAGTTTTCACTCTTTGAAATTCATGACATTAAAGAGGCAGGTAGGACTCGTGGCTCAGTCAATGAGCAGGTGGAAGTCATGATTCGAGTGAAGCCAAGGTAATTTGTTCTTGAGCTCAGCCTTACTGAAGCTTTGTACTTTCACAAAAAAAGAAAGATTATCCAACCCACGAAGAATGGAGAGCTGTGTCCTTTTTTTGTAGGTACACATCAACTGTTAGAGACAATAGCTAATCAAATCCAGAAAATCAAATTGTAGGATTTTTGAATAATTTGTTTGCATTTTATTGCATGACATATGTATTTGATCACCTACTGACCAGAAAGAATTCTGGTTCTCACAGACCTGTTCTTTAAGAAGGCCTACTCTGCACTCATTACCTGAATTAATTGCACCTGTTTGAACTTGTGACCTGTGTAAGAGATACCTGTCCACACACTCAATCATACTTCAATCTCTGCACCATGGACAAGACCAAAGAGCTGTCTAAGGACACCAGAGACAAATGTGTACTAACACTGAAACTCAGTGTTGCCCAGCGACAGGCCCGAAACCTAATAGATCTGGAGAAGATGGTCAAGAACTACAGGAAACATCTGACCTCTGTTACTGCAAACAAAGGTTTCTGTACCAAATATTAAGTTCTGTTTTTTTTTTGTTTTGTTTTGTTTTTCTTTTGCTTTGTTTGTTTGTTTGTTTATTTTTTATTGTATCAAATGCTTATTTTATAAATGTAAATCAGTCATAAAAAATGTGACTTTCTGGAATTTGTTTTGGATTCTGTCTAAAGAATCTAAATTCTACATTCTGAAGTCTACCTATGATAAACTACAGACCTCTCTATTCTTTGTAGGTGGGAAAACTTGTCAGCGTATCAAGTACTTATTTTCTCCACTGTATCATTAGCAAGACCTCTCCTCAATATTCCAATATTTTTCCTGGATTTTTTTTTCTGAGTTTAAGAGGTTTTAAGTGTAAGTGTAATTATTTAACAGTAGAATACACTAAGCATTTTACATAGTTTGTCAGTATATGAATAACATATGTGATTTTAGATGGGTTGAAAAATGCACAGATAGGGTTTTAAAATTCACAAATCTATTATTTTTGCTTTTATACTTGTATGTTAATATGTTCAGCTGTTAACGAGCAGAAGAGAATGTAGTAGATACTGTTAAAATTTAATTTTAGGCTGGCACACACACACACACACACACACACACACACACACACACACACACACACACACACACACACACACACACACACACACACACACACACCAACTCACCCATGGCTCTCCTCTTGTTAACATTCAGATACATGCTGTGTAGGCTACTCCAGTGGGCCCTTCAATTGGTGCTTCACCCAATTGGTTATTCACCCAATATCCTTTAAAGCCTTGATTCTACATGGTCTCAAAGTAGCCCCTGTATGTGGTGCACATGTTTTCTGAAATTAACACAGGGACAAAAGAAACATTCACACATAGGAAACACAGTAAATTGAGATGGCTAAGGCTTGTTTGGGTACCCTGTGCTCTTAAGCTATTTAAACTTGTGTTTTTGAGTTATTTACTATAATTATAAAATACATTATGTAATTCTTTGTGTGTGTGTGGGGGGGGGGGGGGGGTGTATAGGTATAGGTGTGTAGCCTTGCAAATAATATGGTCTGCTTAACTTAACATAATTTGCAAATAGAAGAACTGGAACAAGCATAACAACAGTTCAGTGATGTTACATTCACAGATTATTGCAACAAATTATGCCTGAATGTTTTAATATGCTTACCAAATGTGTGTTCCCACTCCTGAGAGAGAGAGATAAAGTGGAAGGCAATGATGTACAGAAATGCATCATTACTCACAGCATTGAAAACAAGCAGGTAAAATTGTCCCAGGTAAGATTATTAGATTATATGTATTCTGTTTTGTACCAGATCTTGCCATAACTTGGTGGTAACAGCACAGTTGTCAGAGATTTTTTTTTTCTTTTTTCCTTAAAGCTGTCTCATTTTGTGCCCAAATTATATTTTATGGTAAAAACCTAACAAACATGATTGATTAAATGACTCTCCTTCAAATTTCATCATCCAGCAAGCCATTTGCAATTAATAAAATGTGACACAGGCAGATGTGTAATGCCATAAACTAAGCAACACAAAACATGTCCATGTTTTTTAATGCAATATGATGTGACTTCATTAATGTAGGGAATTGAGACGTGAACTGTAGTTGGACAATATTACCTTTCACTTAATTTCAACTGCACCTTTGCTGATCCATCCCTAACTGCAAAAATGAAGCATTAAAAAAAAAAAAAAAAAAAAGTCTGTGGGGTTCGTTGTCACAATTACAAAGAAGTACAAAATAAAATAAATGAACTGGATTAAGAAAAACAATTAAAAAAAAAGATAAACCTTGTTATATATAAGCACAAAGCCAAGCAATATTAAGGTTGATACTTAAATGGTACAAATTGGGCTTATTTAGCATTTTTTGTTGGAAGAAACCAACCAAACTGTGTGTGTGTGTGTGTTTTTCCAAAAGTTACATGTCCAGATTAAAAATGTTTCAAAATGTCTGGGATGCTATCTTATGCACTATCATTAACACTCCACCCCTACTCTAAAATCTGCAGGAGTGAGAATATTTGAGGTGCACGGGCTGGAATATCACAGGATAGTAGGAAAGGTGGCCAATTAATATTGCTTATTTATTGATTTTATTGTCAGTCTAAAACATATCACTTTCACTCACAAGCCTTTGAAAAACAACATTTCTTCTCTACAGTGTTTCATTAGAACAAACTAAACTTTAGCAATCTTTGTTCAAGATCCTTCTCTGTCCATAAAGAAGATCCCTGTGTTCTTGTTCCACCACACACATTACTTTAAGACAAAACTACTTTGACAAAAATGCTTCATTATTCAGAGCCTTAGTGACATATCAGGCCTTGCCTGTCTTGTCAAGCTGGTCAGAAATTCAATTGTCCATTCAGTCTGGCTCTTCTCTGTGGTCAGTCATCCTGAGGGAGTTCAGATGGACTGTCATTCTCACACCACATTCCTCTTTCATCAGCTGTCTTCTCTGTCAAAGCTCAACTTGTCTAATGCTTCCTCCCCATTGCCTGTCACACCATCATTCAAATGCTAAATGCCTCTCTCTCTCTCTCTCTCTCTCTCTCTCTCACATGCAAATAGAAAAAATACTATGAATCTGCTGGTGCAGTCATTTTTTTTTTCAGGCGAAAACTTTTCACTGTATAAGTCGCTATTTTTTCTGTTATTGTTTCTTCGTCTTTGAGTCTATTTTAAGACGTTCCCTGAAAGCTTTGAAGTTTTGCTCCCGTGCAGCAGCTTACCCACTTCCATTTACACATTAGTTACTGTAATCCACTTAGGGCTTCGTATTCCACTCGAGAGGTTCAGGTGAAGTTCCTCTGTTAAAAGACTTGCAGAATTTCTTTGCTGCTCATTCAGTCTTGACATTGGATTGCATATTTAAAAGTCCCAACGAAGAAGCTGTTTTACATTTTTTTTTTTTCCCTGAATTATTAAATTGCATACAGTACGGACCAAACCGAAAGCTTCAATCTCTAACAACTAAGACGGCTATGTTCGAAAAGTCTACGTGCTGGACCTCTCAACTCTCAACCTCAGTTCTTTCTATATTTCTGGTTCCTCGTGTTCTCTCCTTCAACACAATTCAGTGAATATTATTCTAGCAAACACTGACTTCTAGATAACAGGAATGAACAGTAGGCACTCTCCAATGCATTAGCAACAACTGGAAAGGAAAGAACAGTGATTGGCGGGATTCATGTGTGTTTGTAGAGAGTTTTCGTTGTACATCAGAGGGAGCGCTAGCTAATGAGTGGGAATAGGTAATGACAAAATTGTTGGACAAAATAAAGTGGTACTTTATTTCTGGGTTACAAACTAATTATAAATGTATATGAAAATCACTATATTCCATAGGGGTGTAATACTATATGTATTCATTATAACCTGCCACAGTATGCAGGTCATGGTTTGGGGTCACGCTTTAGTGAACACAGGGGGACGTGAGTAAGTGCATGGCACCCAGAAACCTTAAACTGTAAACATTTTGTATTGCTATAGTAAATGTAGTCTCGCGTGTTCACCATCCCCCAAGTAGCTCCTGGTCTGCTCACTCATACCCTCTCTCCCTCTCTCAGCCACGGATGGGGGAGATGGGGGACCACACTATTTTTAGTACTTGGTAGATGTGGTAGATTTTTTAATTTGTCTGCTGAATCAATACAAACAGTAATGCACCTGAACAGGTCTACTCCAGTGTGGAGCAGTGTACAGCAATTTGTGTCATATAATATAATATAAATAACCCTGAGGCCTGACCACAGCGTAGCAGTGTTTGGACCTCGAGCCATCTATCACATACTCTTTTAAATGGTTTACACAACTCACAACAGATGAAAATATCTGTCGGAGCAGAAGAAATGCAGTTCCTGAGAGATTTGTTCTGAGGCAGTCACAAAAGTGTAGCATGCTGTGCTGCGTATACTGATTTTCTCCATGAGATAGTGAGTTCTGTACTAATGGACAGTAACTGTACACAGCACAGCGTGTTACCATAGCCAGAGGAGAGGGTTCAGAATGGAAGTGAAAATAGGGGTGAAATGTAATAGTTGATTCTCAAAGCCTAAATATTTCATCCTCTCAAGAGGAGTGTAAGTGTTGGAGATGGAGCTGATTGGAAGTTGAGGGTACTCTGTATCTGCCGCACAGAAGCATGGAGCAATGAGATGTATTTTTTTTTCTGCTTCTGAGCAAACCTTGCTAGAGGTATATTTCTTCAGATTTGATGGATTCTCATTTGCACAGCATGTTCTATTTAATTCCTTGGGGAGTTAATGGAAGGCAGGACTTTGACTGAACTAAGCGTTCGGCACTGCTGCACACTTCAGACTTTGTACGCAGCAAGGGCACCTGATTTTGCCTGGAAGTGCTGCAGCAAAGCTGAGTGTGAGGGGGGCATAAAGTCAATGCTTGCTGTAATAAGCTGCACTAGACTATTAATTAAATGTTTTCTAGATTTATTTGATGACTTTCGTTTACACATAAATTCTAACACATTCTAACAAAACTACTTTCTAGACAAGCTTAAGCCACTATGACCTTGACCAAGAAAAATCAATCAATCAAAGTTTGTTTATATAGAGCTTTTTACAACAAGGAGTTGTCACAAAGCAGCTTTACAGAAATCCGGGTCCAAGTCTCAAATGAGCAGCCGGTGGGCAAAGAGTGGCAAGGAAATACTCCCTCAGAGTAGGAGGAAGAAACCTTGAGAGGCTCAAGAGAGGAACTCATCCTCCTCTGGCTGCAAAAGGCAAATACACGGACATAGAATCTATAATAGAAAAGAAATGAAATAGAGAGGAAAACACTATAAACACAATTTGATATATATATAACATACTGTCTGTCCAATCCTGTAGAAAACAAATAGAAATGTTTTATGTATTTATGACCACATGACCAATAGATTTCATTTCTGTAGTAGTAGTAGGGATTTTGTAGGGATTTTTGGCCCAGGTGAGGAATGAGCTAAGGAAAATCAAGACAAGGAAAGCTCCTCAAATCCTGTGCAGATCAGCTTTGTGGTGGAAGGCTCGAGGAAGATCACTAAAAATACTGAACTCATTGCCATGCTCATGAAACCAGTTTGGGACTGTGTGACATGATTCTTCATAATGCAAGAAGTAGCTTTTAGAAGATGGGTAAACTGGGTCAACACTTAATTAAGCTGTGGCATTAAGGCAATGATTGACTGGTAGTAACCAGCCCAGAATATACCCATTAAATATTCTATACACCACTACTCTACTTCCACCAGCCTGCACTGCACTGTTGACACAAGGCAGGCTGAGTCAGTGGATTCTTGCTCTTGATGCAAAATGCAGACCTACTATATGAGGTTTTTGGGTCTCCAACTGTGCTTTTTTTGAAAGCTTGTACCCACTGCAGCTTCAGCTTCGGCTAGTTGTCTGCTGTTGTAGCCCATCTTTGTATCTAATCTGCTCCCCACAACTGGAGAGTGGCTATCTGAGATACCATAGCTTTGTTGATGAGAATTCTGCCAGCTTTTCTCATTAAGTGTTTCTATTCACAGAACTAACATGAACTGCATGCGTTTTCTTCCAAAATCTAGACCCACCAGATTATTATTACCGTATTTTCCGGACTATAAACTGCACCCGCAACGTTAAAAATAAAAAACCCTAGAAAATAACATATATAAGAAGAAAAAGCTGCACCTCATTATAAGCCACATGGTTTAAAGTGTGGGAAAAAAGTAGCGGCTTATAGTCCAGAAAATACGGTATTATTATTATTATTATTATACACATTTGGGTCATTCTGCCTGTATAACCTTTTAAAAAATTCCATTCATGCTTTCAAGTGCTGTTTAAGATTTTGTCAGTCAACAGAATACTGTAGCCTTCCTCAGTACCTCACTAAATAGGTAGAACTAAGAAGGATGTCTACATAGAAACTGAATCCTCTGGAGGCACTCGCCATGCAGTTGCTTCTGCTTGTGAGGTGAGGTCAGTGCATGAAGATCCATTTTATCCATTTCAAGATGATGAAAGGTATCGACGTATTGATCGCAATGGGCGTGCGTTTTCAAGAAAATGTTTACAGAAGCACTACTTTGTACTGGGTTTGAAACAGAATGTTAAATGTTCTACTTTCCAATGTGGGTTTGTGTTATGTCAGTGGCATGCTCTCACTGCACTGAGTTCAGATTGTTTTTGTGTCACTATTCTTCAAGAGAATAGTGTATCTATAGTTCAAGAGAAAGGTATCTGGTTTGACACACTTCTCGACAGTCCCTTGTTATTTTCATCTTTCTTGTGCTCTTCTCTCATGTAGTGACATTTATAGCAGACTGGACTAATTATTCCCATTAGCACTGTGTGGACCCAGTCAAGGACACCTTCATTTGAGGCTAGATCTTGTCTTCATTAGGGCCAGGACCTATGGTAGCACTCAAATCTTTCATGTTCACCATAAATAGTGAAATGAGCTGGGCTGAGACAGTGTAAGGTGAAAAAATCAGGTTGGCTCCTTCAGCAGGATTCCTGCAGGGGTATTGTGGGGTCGGGTGGGTTACAGTGTGCCTTCTCAGGAACCTACATCCCAGTGTGGACTACAGTTGCTATGTGAGTTTCAACTAATTTTGATATTTAAATATAAATAAGAATTAATGGGCAGATCTTTGTGTATTTGCTCTGTAGGGGAAATGCAGCATGTTTATAATGGCCAGCCTCAGAATTTATTTATCATTAATTTATCATTAATTTCTTAAATAAATCGGTCTATTTATGTTCAAATCTTACTAGAGAATGGTATATTAAACATTTCTCAATCAGAAATTAATAAGTATAAATTATTTTATATAGATAATAAAAGGAAACATTTATTTACACAAACTACTTGAAAACTCAGAAAGGGAAAGGCTGTTTTACCATGATTGTGTGTGTGTGTGTGTGTGTGTGTGTGTGTGTGTGTGTGGAGGGCGGGAGGGGGGGTGTTGAAAGGGGTGCACATGTGCAAGGTCACCATTCTGGAGCATACACTCCAGTACTCTGCCTTGCCATGACTTCAGCTAGCTTCAGCATGGCAGTAAGTGCACAAAAGGAAAAAGCTTGCAGAGCTCTTTACCCAATCAGGAGGAGGTTTCACAATATTATTATTCTTGTCTCAGACTGGTGTAAAATATTTGATAGTGTGATCCAGCATGTTGCGCTGTATGGGAGGGAGAGATGGGGTCATGCTGAATCTAGTAGAATGATTGTTAAAGTCCAAAGGAAAACACCAACCACTGCCTACAGGGCAGAATTAGGCTGAAAAAAAAGCTCTAAATTTCTGGTAGCACTTTAAGTCGAGTCCCAAAGTATCCCTGCAATATAAAGCATCACAAAGTGCAAAAGGTAAACTGTTATGTTTTATATTCATTACACATAAAGTTTAGATATTTCTTGAAACATCCAAGCTAGTCATCCCCATCCCCGATTTTCACCACTTCATCAGAAATGGAAGTTTTTGGCAATGTCTGGATCTTTTCCTCTGGGAATGCTTGTCCTTCTGGTTTCTTCAATACAGGCTGGTATACAACATGGTAAATACTGTAGAACCACGTTTAAAGGAACCATGTAGAGAACATTTAATTTACCCACACAATAAATAAACAACTACATTTCAATAAAGAGCAAATAACTGTTCAGAGTATGTAAAACGCTTTCTACCTAGAGTGTATAACATCAAAAAGCGGCAACATAATATAAAATATCTGGACATTTGCAGTTATTTCTAGTTGTGGAAATGAGCACATAAGCCTTCAAAGAGCTATTTTTGTATGGGTTCTAGAACAAAGCTTAGTGTAAAGAACAGTTTTAACAACATTGTTCTTGAGGGACCCAAATGGGTTTTTTCTATGGCTTTGCTCCAAGAACCACTCTTCTTTATTGCTTTTTCTTCTTGGGAAGGGTCATAGTGGGTCACTGAGCATTGTGCACAGAGTAGAAATAATCACTAGATAGAAGAACAGTCCATTGCTGGATACCTGCAATGTGAGGCCAGCTGTACATTATTAACGAATTAAAGTGTATCTTTAAATCCATAAACACATCATCTAGTTATTAAGAGACTGTAAAAGGAATGACACTGGAATTTTTATATCCACCTTTCATTCCAAATCTTCATCACAACCTTAAAAAAAATGTATATATATAGGGGTTGGACAATGAAATTGAAACACCTGGTTTTAGACCACAATAATTGATTATTATGGTGAACTAGGGCCTCCTTTGTGGCCAATACAGCATCAATTCGTCTTGGGAAGGACATTTTTTGGATACAATCCAGGTTAGCACCCCAACATCCCTTTCAGACAGCTTCCTCCTGTGTCCACAGTTAATCCTGTTGGATGTGGTTGGTCCTTCTTGGTGGTGCTGACATCACCCTGGATACTGTGGTTCTTGATACATCACAAAGACTTGATGTCTTGGTCACAGATGCGCCAGCAAGACATGCACCAACAATTTGTCCTCTTTTGAACTCTGGTATGTCCCCCATAATGTTGTGTTCATTGCAATATTTTGAGCAAAACTGTGCTCTTACCTGCTAATTGAACCTTCACACTCTGCTCTTACTGGTGCAATTAATGAAGATTGGCCACTAGGCTGCTCCAATTTAGCCATGAAACCTCCCACAATACAATGACAGGGGTATGAGTTTCATTGTCCAACCCCTGTATGTGTATATATTTATTTATTTATTTATTTTTAATTATTGTGTGATCATGACATGAAAAAAAAAAAAAAAAAAAAACCTTTGAAGTGTTCATTCAGTGCATGTATAAACTCCTGTGTCTGAGGGGTGTGATGGTTTTATAATGTGTTGCTACTCACTATAACACTATAGTGCTTCTTGATAAGGAAATTATACACTGATATACACGTATAATTGAGCTCATAATGATTAACTGAAGTGAAAAAGTCTAAACATTTCCTGATTGAATGAATGAAGCATTCAGATGCACAGTGTAATACTGTACCTGTAATACTAATAATTCTACACTTTAGATAATTATATCAGTTTTGAAAAAAACTTCATGCTAACTCCTTGATTTGCATGTGAGACAGAGATGGAGGACAAGTAATGAGGTGATGAGCGTGTCAAACAGACTGACCAGAGATCACTGTAAACACAAACAAGGTCCTGATGCCATTGCTAAAGTAATAAGTATTATTTTTTTATGTTCTACATAGTTAACAGTTTAAAATTAATAGTAAAACATAGAATATTCATTAATGCTCCTTTAAAGGATGATACTATTTACCCTTAAAACACATGAAGTTCAGATCCACATCATGTCTCGGTTTGTTACCTCACCTAACCTGTTAAATGAACTGTGACATGCAATGTCTCAAGGTGTTGATGAATCAGAGGCTCATTTCAAGAAACAGTCCCCCCATTATACATTCAGTCTTCCACTGCTGTTTCCATATGAGGTTCTGGAATGGTGTTTGCCCTCCTTTGCTAATTAATATTCTAAAACTAATGTTGTGTCTTTTCTCAGTCGAACTGAATCTAAGAAGTTCTGCCCTCCAATTTCCTGTTTAATTTACAAGGTCTTTACAAATAAATATAAAAAAAACACTGAGGTAATATCCATGAAATCCGAACACACTGAGCAAGCAAATGCCTCCGCCTTCGTTGCGTAAAGAGGGAGGCATTTCTGCACTTCGTGTCAAGAAGAGGTAAACAGCGGAGGCCTGGAATTGTGCCGTTTTAATCCCTGCGCACATTCAAATAGGCTGGGGAGCAGAAACTGTGGAGAACAGCCTCCTGAAAAGAAGGGGGGAGTGAGCAAGCGATTCAGATCAAGAGGATTACCCAAATCAGAAGTCAGCCCATGTCTCTCTCTTTCTATTTCTCTCTCTTGCTCTCTCTCTCTCTCTCTTCTTTTTTCAACACACATTAAACAGCAAACTGAGGAACTCTAAGTGTTATTCACGCTCAAGCTTGTCACTGGTGATTTAATCATGCGAGCATAGGATGTAAAACATTTAACATTGGATAAATCTTCATGTGGCAAAGGGAGGGAACGAGAAGAAACGATTATCATCACATTTGGCAAGTGTGATTTAAAAAGACCAGTGATAGACGTTTTCCTTTTATCACACTCTTGTATAGATGTACATTGCCTGGTTACACCCATTTAATTGTTTGTTTGTTTATTCCTGTGCAAGATGAGTTGAGATAAATTACAACTAGGTCTAGTTACTGTGATGCTTCTAGCTAGGGGTAGTGGTGTGATGTGGATAGGACTAAGTGCATGCAGCCTGTGATTTGAAAGCCGATACATATTTCATTATTTATCTTTAGTCTATATTTTTGTGGGTATGCCATGTCAGACACCCATGCATGGCAGTGAAAGCGATCAAATGGACTGCAAGAACACACATACACACATACTGATGCACCACTTTTTGAACAGATGTAGAAACTGTCTCTGCTTTCGACCAGAAATACTCCCATCATGCTTGTGTCAAGCAGGATGTCATTGATCATGCTCTGAGGGCACTGTTTAATCCCAGCCTCTCTTACAGCAGGTACGGTGAGCATGGCCATGCCATGCCGCTAGCTATTTGTATCTGATCATTAGCATGCAGAATAGAAGCCATGCGTCTGCTATTTACCACTGAGAGGATCCTTTATCATTTGGTGCATGAATTATGGATAGCACTGGAGGGACTGCCTTTCAACAAGAGAGCATTCTGTATGTGGCCGCCTAAGCAGATATTGAAAGATTTTGAAGGATGTTGCTCGATGTTCCTTTAAGTCTTTGTGCCATTGACTAGGGAGACAGAGTGGTAGTGCAGCTTACAGGAGCAGAGTCAGAAGAGTCGGATGCTGTGCACAGCAGTAGATAGATAAAGATATCACAATGCTAGAGGAGTAGAACGGGGGAGGGGGGTATTTACATTGATATTGCACCCCAGGGCCTGCATTCTTTATGCAGTGTTATGGCAAAGAGGCTAGACTTGTGCATGGCCAAGTAAAATGGTTAACTCTGGTCACATGACAAGTCAAAATGAACATTTCCACTGTACTCCTAAGATCGGACAAGCAACATAACAATGGGTGAGTTTCTAGTTTGATAACTAGTTATTTGATAAGAATGTTTGTTAATTAACTTGAATTCCCAAAATGTATTATAATAAACATATATAAAATGAATTATTATTATTATTATTATTATTATTATTATTATTAGTAGTAGTAGTAGTAGTAAAGTACTATTAAGTACATTATCTCACATATTAACAAGTGACAAACATCTTAGGCACAAAACATGCTTCATGCAAATGCTTTGATCTACACAGTGTGGGTTTTGCGCGTAGTTGCATTCAAAAACGTGTGACGATGCATATTCATAATGCACCACAAGCACGAGCTGAATTCTGAGCAATGCTCAGAATTCATGATACAGCGAAAGACAAGATGTATTTCTGGTCAGATGTAGTGAACTACAACCAGTTTGTTATTGTACTTAGAAATACTTCAACATACTTTTGAAATATCTAATCATTAATTTATTCACTGAATTTACTTTAAAGTTTTATTTCAATTGGCTTTGTGTTGTGGATTCTTCTTTGCGTACACCAGGAACTGGTGTCTGCATATTTGACTAGGGTTAAGGGCTAGTGTCACTAGTGGATGGAAGATTGTTGTGAATGGTAATATATATATATATATATATATATATATATATATATATATATATATATACATACATACATATATACATACATACAACATACACTCTATACATACATACATATACATACATACATACATACATACACACACACACGTACATAATTATTATTGCATGGTATGAAATAATTGAGGTACATTTCATATATGTACATATTGTGTGTGCTACTAGATGTCATTATGATTATGTACACCAACCATGTAAATTCCCTCGTGTACCATTCACCTTCTAGCCAATCCAGAAAGCCAGCATGATTCTGATAAGACAAATCATCACACATTCTTACTAAAGCCATCACTTCTAAAGCTGGTAACTAATCATACTGAGCTCTTTCATATTCATAACCACCTTGAATAGTAGTCATGAGTATCACCACTTGTTTTATTACAACATACAACAACAGTTTTGTCTGAAAGATTCCTGAAACCTTGTGCATCTTTTTTTTTGTATTTATAATATACACCAACAAAGCACAACAGTATGTTGCGTCAATCATATGGGATCTCTGCTTTGTATAATTACACACTGTGATCTATCTGTTTCTCTGCATAGGTTATCAGCCTCTTTTCTCTGATATTCAGCAGATAAAAACCCTAGGGACCACCAGAAAGATATATGTATCTTCTGATAATAGCCACATCTTCGGCTCTGTGATGACACTGACATGGTGTGTTGCACAATGACATGTTGCATATTAATTCAGTAATATTCAGTGTTACACAAACCCTCACAGATCATGGTTTATTTTTCACAAAAAGGTCCAGAACATTTAATGCATAAAAATGATTATGAATATGATGAAGATGTATTTTCCAAACCACAAACATACCAGCTCCTAAGAGAAACAAGAAATTATTATTATAGACAGCAGAACAATCACATATGCGAATTCTGTCACAACTGACTATTTAGCAACGTGAAACTGTTTACTGCTCTTCTGTGTCTAATGTCCATTGCGTGAAATCTTCTGCTCCTTGTAATGGACATTTTAATGAAACGATTAATCTACAGGTTGCATGTTTTCTTCAAAAAGCAAAAGGGAACAAATGTGTTTGTAAGCATTGCTAATAAAGACAGGAATGACTGGACGCAATTCGAATGAACCTGAAACAAAACAATTCTTTTCAGAACTGCTGCAGTTACTGTGTTCTGTACTAATATACCTGTGAACATGGAACATCCCTGGAGAGTTATGAAACATGGCTTGGTAAAACAGACCTTACCAATACCAGAACATTTACTGAAGCTTGACTGCATAATTGACTAAGTAATTTGTACTTCATCCACTGCAGTTATGGTATATCTATCACAATAGTCTTATATGGTATGGGTGATATACTAGTTGAGTTCAGAAAATATACATAGCACTGTTATTTAAGTGTTGCAGCCAAAATTTGAAATCAGGCTGAACCAAATAAACTACTCTAAAGTTTCAGTGAAAGTGATGCCTTTAAAAAATCACTTTAAGAGACTCTACAGAGTCTAGATGACAAAATTAGACACAAAATCAAAAATTAAAGAAATGCCTTGAGCAAAATATCAGTATGTTTGATTCAGATCAGAAACCAATTAATTTAGTCCCTGAAGGAGCAAACACCTTTGTGGTCACTCAGTATGTTGATACTGTTTATAGTGTGAAATAACAACTGACTGCTCATGGTTTTCTATTTCAAAGAAGTTCTGTTATTGGCATCAAATCCATGTTCCAGATATGATTACCAACATTTTCTCAAGGTGGTTACTGAAAGGTTAACAAAGCTCTTCAAATCTGAATCATTTTGAACAAAACTACACTGAACTGTAGCCTCCCTGTGAGGTCCTTCTGACGGGCATTTTTGGTGTCCAGGAAAATGCGGCATTGTTTGGTGGAACAAAAATCTACAGGGCGTTGTCTGCTAAGTGCACTTAAAAATGAGTATATTACTAGTTTTCCAGTTGAGCATGTACACTCAGTTTGTGATTATTGATTGTACTAGCAGTCCAGTGGCTGTTTTATTGTGTGTGTGTGTATTATTATTATTATTATATGAACCATTAGATGTTAGATTACATACACACAATTACAACTATACAGTTAGGTCCATATGTATGTGGGAACTAGAACTCTAAACCCTGCCTTAGTATATCTGATTCAATGCAACAATTATTACTATTTTTAAGCTTTTATATATATATATATATATATATATATACAGTGGGAAAATAAGTATTTAGTCAGTCACCAATTGTGCAAGTTCTCCCACTTAAAAAAGATAGAGGCCATTGAGTGGCTTCTCATGGGTGGGCCTAACTCTGAGGGGCAAAATGTGAAAAAATTGAGAAAATCATTTTGTCTGACTTTTAAAATTTATTTGCAAATAATGGTGGAAAATAAGTATTTGGTCAATAACAAAAAGTTCATCTCAATACTTTGATTGTATATCCTCTGTTGGCAATGACAGAGGTCAAGCGTTTTCTGTAGATCTTCTGAGTTGGCACACTATGCTGGTATGTTGGCCCATTCACTCATGCAGATCTCCTCTAGGTAGTGATGTTTTGGGGCTGTCGTGAAGACAGCAGGTTTGCTCCCTCCCAGGTTTTTGATGGGGTTGAGGTCCCGGAGACTGGCTAGGCCTCCAGGACTGAGAAATGTTTCTTCTGAAAACCCTCCTTTGTTGCCCACAACGGTGGCAGGATCATTGTCATGCTGAAAGGAGCCAAACCGTTTCATCTTCATTTTGCTGATGGGAAGGGTTTGCTTAAATCTCACAATACATGGCCCCATTCGATGCTTTCATGTACGGACCAGTCGTCCTGGTCCCTTTACTGCAGAGAAACAGCCCCAAAGCATGTACCACCCCCATGCTTCACAGTTGGTATGGTGTTCTTTGGATGCAACTCCCACATTCACTGTCCTCCAAACACGACAGTTGTGTTTTTACCAAATCAGTTCTACTTTGTTTCATCTGACCATATGACATTCTCCCAATACTCTTCTGGAACATCCAAATACTCTCTAGCAAACTTCAGACGTGCCTGGATACGGACTCGCTTAGATCCCCCTTGTGGTTCATAGGATTTTCCTCACCGTTCTGGCAGTCATTTTGACCCCACGGGCTGAGATCTTGCGTGGGAGCCCCAGATCGAGGAGATTAGTAGTGGTCTTGTAGGCCTTCCATTTCTAATTATTGCTCCCACAGTAGATTTCTTCCACCAAGCTGCCCACCTATTGCAGATTCAGTCTTCCCAGCCTGGTGCAGGTCTACAATTAGGTTTCTGGTGATATCGACAGCTCTTTTCGTCTTCACCATAGTGGGTTGGAGTGTGACTGTTTGAGGTTGTGGGCAGGTGTCTTTTATACTGTAACAACTTCAAACAGGTGCCATTAATACAAGGTAATGAGTGAAGAGGAGCCTCTTAAAAAAGTTACAGGTCTGTGACAGCCTGACCAAATACTTATTTTCCACCATTATTTGCAAATAAATTCTTTAAAAGTCAGACAAAATGATTTTCTCAATTTTTTTTTCACATTTTGTCTCTCATAGTTGAGGTCTACCTATGATGTCAATTAATGGCCTCTCTCATCTTTTTAAGTGGGAGAACTTGCACAATTGGTGACTGACTAAATACTTATTTTCCCCACTGTAAATGAATTATAGACACTACAAACATAATCCCTCCATGTTCATAGGCTTGAAATTAATTAGTCCAGTTAAGGAAATCTAAAATCTGGAGATGATTCCAGGTGTTGAATTTGCTAGAATTTGGCAGATGCTCCAAAGATGTGTTGATACAAGTGAAGCAGGCTATCATTAGGCTGAAATAAGACTTAAACAAACCCAATATAGAACAGACTTTAAAAAATCTACTAGAAAAACTGCCATTTTAACAAGCTATAAAAATCTGGAAATCAAACAACTAAAGCAGATAAGCAAAGAATTTGTTCCTTAATGAAGAACAACCCCTTCATAATATCTGGTCAGGTTAAGTCAAAGTCTGTAAGTGAGAGATGCCTTCATGAGTAAATGCAGTGTTACTTCAAGATCCAAATCACTGACAGCACTCAAGTACCAAAAGATCAGATTAGACTGCAAGAAACCATTTAAAGCAGCCTGTTCAGGACAGACAAACTTGAGCATTAAGAAGAAATAAAGCATCTTTGATCCAAAATATACCACAACATCTGTCAAACGTTATCAGATATTAGCAGGGTTATAGAATAGGCATGTATGGCTGCCAGCAGAACTGGGTCAACACTGTCTAAAAATGATAGCATTGCTGATAGAAGTAGAAAGATGAATTGTGATGTGCATGGACCAATCATTTCTCCTCAGATTCAATCAAAGGCTTTTTTTTTTTTTTTAATACTATTTTATTATATATTTTACTATTAAACTACAGTTCTTTGGGTTGTAGTTAAATGGTAACAGCTTGGAATATCCTGTAAAAAAAAATAAAAGCGAAATGTTTTTAAAAGGTTTAAACAGTGTCAAGAAACACATTTTATACAAGAGAGAATTAATTAATAAAATTAATAAAAATAGAATAAAAATATTTTAATAAAAATTTTTATTAATAGAATTAATAAAAAAAAATTTAATCACAGCAGCTTCCAAGGGCTCATGGACCCCTGACAAACTCTACATAGTACAGTCATGTTTAGAAGAGTCTGGTACACTGCTAGTTTGGGCAGTTGTGTTTCATATGTGCAGTGCCAGCTGCTGTCTTGATGCTAAGGTTGGATGAAGGGTGTGAGAGAAACACATGCTTGCGAGACAGAGCTGTTTACACCTCTGGGTATACTGGGTGTAGCTGTGAAGGATCACGACCTGAGGCTTGATGGACACCACTGACATTTAAATTAGAGAAAGTGTTTTGTGCAGGACAGTCCAAACAATTTAACAGCTGGGTCAAAGAGCTCAGTCTAACGAGAAATTCATGTTTGAGTGTGTTATACATTTTATAGCTTTTTTTAAAGCTTGCATGACTTTTGAAGCTTATAGAGGTCATCTGTCAAAGGAACCAACAGATACAGTTTGGGCATCCCATGTGTATAGCACTGTGTCAGTCGTATACACATAGGAGTCATTCCGACTAAAGTGTGCATGTGTCACTCATGTCAGAGACACATAGATTTAATGCAGGTCACAGCACTTTAAATATTACTTGATCAGTGGAGTGGACATCAGTTTCTGTACGGTTTGTCTTGTTTTGCGGATTTAAAAGGTGAATTCCAATTTCATTGTAAACTGACATAACATTCCGAATTAATTGCTAAAGGATATTCATTTCTACAGTACAAATTCCATAATTGTGTTTACTATCCAAAAAAGTGAATCTACACATTGTATATACAGCAAAAGTTAGGACACCCCATGAACAGCTTTGAATTTGTTTAACATGTTTAAACATATCAGCATTTAAACGTAATTTTAACTTACCTGTTCAAATTAAGAAGACAAGACTGTAATGAGTAGTTGAACTCAAATGCTTTTGGGCCGGAGTTTAGAGTATTTTTGAACTCCTCCCATAAGGCAATATAAAAGGAAAAGAGACAGGAGATGTGGAGGTGGAGGGTGCAAAGTTGTACGATGCCATGGTGCAATAAGGTGAGAGTTTATAGAGGATCAGTGAGGAGATTGGGGCAGGGACCATCGTCCAAAATTAAGTTGTCATAACTCCACTTTGCTGGTATGTCCCATGGCCCTGAAGACTGTAATGGAGAAGCTTGCTCAGATGCTTTTGGGCTGGAGTTTGGAGCAGCTTCTGGTCCAAAGTGAAGCAAAAGTCATAAAAACTGATCGATGCAAGGTACATGTCACATGCAAGTGTTGGGTATGCACTCTGTTAAACTTAAATTGACAAACATTGGACAAGCTTATTATGCAGTTGGGTGGTCTTAATATGAGGCCAGGTAGCTGTGCCAAGCCTGAATTGTAGGCTGAAAACTGGATGGATTAAGGCAGATTAATGACATGCTGGACATGAAAGTAGTGGCCAGTGTTGATGGAGTCAGATTCAGTAATGGTAGATGGAGGTGAGAGACATCAAATATCAAGATGAATAGTGAACCAAGGCTTCAGGAATATTAAAGAGGAATGGGAGATGTGCTGAGTTGATCCATTTTAATGTGCTTGATCATGAAGATTAAGGCAAATGTCTAGGATGGTGAGGTCGGATAGATGTGGATGGAAAGAAGGACTGACTGTGGTTGAAGCTGTGGCAAATTCAGAAGTGTGATGGAAGAAGGGAAGGCAAGGAGGACCATTACTTAAATGATGTTGTGGAGACGTTCAGTAGGAGAAACAGTGAATGCAGTTTAGAAAGACAATAAGAATGGAAGAGTGAATAATAGGCAGGTGCTAAGGTGACAAATGCAATTCATGTTTGTGGATGCCAGAGAGTAGACAGATTTGGAGTTCCAAGATATGTGTGTGATTCCTTGAGATGCTTGAAATGAAGGAGGAGGTAATTGATGACGGGGGATTGACCTTGCTGAATAATTTACATGGTTTAGATGAGAAGCCCCAAAACGACAACAAGCATCCAGGGCAAACTAAAAGCCTGTAAAATCTGCACAAGTTTGCCATTGAATAAAGCAGAACAGGAATGGCAGAGGAGATGCTAAGGGCAGCAGCAGTTATGCTGGAAGAAGTAACCAGCCAATAGGTAGGAGAAGGAGCAGGTAAGGGCGCCACAGGCAAGCAGACTGAGGCAGGGTATGATGGGTTTCAACAGAGCTTGCAATGAAGACCCTACAACAAAATGATTCCCTGCTACATTTTGGGACAGCTGGTGATGGTCAAAGAACACTAACCTGCCAAAGCATGTGGCAAGGGCAAGGACTATAGAAGATGTTTCTCCAGTTCCTGCTGGTGACAGAATATAGGAAGTCATGGTACAGGCAAGGGTGAAGCCAAACATAGTGAGGATCACAGGGGAATGAAACTCAGGGGTCCAAGAAGCGAGTAACACTTCTCAAGCATTGGTGGTGTGTGGAGCTGTGGGGAAGGCAGAAGGGTGTGGTTAGGAGGACATTGCACAATCCCATGGCAGAGGCCCGGCTGAATAAGAGGCAGGCCAAAAATGAGAGCATTTGGAGGAACATCTAGTTGGACAGCAAGCAGGTTCACTCTGGCACCTCAGGAGATAGCAGAAGGCCTGTCATCTTAGGCAACAGGGTAGATATCAATGAGCAGGCAAGGCAGGGAGCATTTGACAACATGACATCATGAGTCTGAGTGGGGAGATCAGGATGTGGACCATCTCCCAAAATAAAGTTGTCATAACTCCACTTTATCCCAATTCAGTTCTGCTGAACATTCCAAAATTTCTTTCATACAACATAACTTAATGTTAGTGAAATTAACTGACTACATGTGGTAACTTTTCTGTGGTCACATTAAAAGAGTTTGTTTGTCAGCACTGTCTACAGTCAAGCCCACTTACAGTTTTAGCAAACTAAGCAAAGCAAAATCTCCAGAAGGAAGTTTTTATCATCCAATGAGACTAAGATATTTGATTAAAATTGTGGTATTTTCATTCCAGTTTGTCAGACTGATTCAATCTGATTTTTCCCTTGCCTGTCTGTTAGCTAATTTGTCATTGCAATAGACTCCTAGGTGACAGCATGTCTGGCTTAACTCACCCTGCTGCACTTTTCTGTCACTCTCTTGTGAGTTGCTAGTTCTAAAAAAAAAAAAAACATGCAGAGATTTTCTTTCCTTATTTTGGGTCACCATTCGGATACAATCCAATTGCAATCCTGCCAGTTTAATCATTATTAGGATATGATTATGTGTCAGTTTCATGCTAATTGGCACTTAAAAAGGATGCATGATTCCATGGAAACAGGTTGCACACAGCAGTGATATGCTTTATTTTCAGATTTCTTTTTTGGATAATTTCATGCAATAGGGCATTTAGGCAAGAGACTGAAATACATGCACACAGAGCAGCTTCTTTCTGGTTAGGCATTATAGCTTCAAATCACTTCCATTCCAAACAGCTACAAATAAAGCCGTTATTGTATCATGCCAAAGAGTTCAAACAGTAATTTTTGGTTCCGGCACTGGCGTCGTGCTGGTGGCAGCTGATTGCAGCAGCTACATCCTGTGTTTTTTTTTTTTTTTTTTTTTTTTTTTTTAAACCCATATTAGGCTTTTTACATTTCTTGTAGCTTATTTTGTACTTGAATCCTTTCCTAACCCTATTCCTTCCTCTCTTTTAAGTGTCTTTTCTGTTTAGTCAAACAGGCTTTTTAGTTGTTAGTACTTTTCTCCTGGAATAGAGAACAATGGAGCTGGTGGTACTGTTCATTACACATATTCACACGACAAGCTCTTGGAGCTCTGTAATCTGCTCCATGCACTGTTTCTGCTATGTTTCCCATTCCTGATGAACTCTGGAGACCATTCAGAGGATGCAGAGCTGGAGTCAAAAGTTAAAAGAAACTATAAGCCCTTCATTCTCTCCATAATCATGGGGAACTTGAGGCCTCTTGGCAATAAGATGGTCAAGCTGATCATGTTCCAGAGGGATATTGTGGGGCCAGTCTGTTGCGCTTTACAGAAATATGGCTTCATGCAGATATTCCAGACACAACCATCTCGATTCCTGACTTTCAGATTGTGAGTGCTGAGAGATGCCAAGCAGACCGGTAAAACACAAAGGCGGAGAGATTGGAGTTTGTCAAAAACAGATGGTGTAATCCAGCACATGTTACTGTGAAGGAGCATGTTGCCCAGACATTGAACTCTTAGCATTTACATCTGTATTAACTGCCAAGGGAGTTCACTGTCACCATAATTGTCATTGTTTTCATGCTGCTAACAGCTGACGTGCAGGTGGATTTTGACATAATTCTCTCAGCAATGGTGAGACTTCAAACTCAGCATCCAAACTCTTTCATTGCCATTTCAGATTATTTGAATCGCGTTTCACTCTACAAAATTTTCACCAGTTTGTAAACTAAGCAACCATGTCAAACAGAGTACTCGATCTCCTAAATGCAAATATGAAAGAGGCATACAGTAAATCTGTCCTCACACTGTTAGGAAGATCAGATCATAATCTGGTACTGATTATTCCCTCATACTGACCTGTGCTCTTAAGACACCCAGTGACAAAAAAATGGTCTTGTGTGAATCTGCTGGCAAGAACATAAAAAAGAGGACAGACATGATATCATGATGACATCATGGACTACATCAACTACAGACACTATTGTGGGCTTTGAAGTGGGTTTGTTGTTTTACCAACAACAAACTGTGTATCACCAAGGACCCAAAGAGCTGTTAAACAAGAAGAAACAAATCTTCAGATTTAAACACAAGGTCCTACTGAGGACTTTGCAGAAGGATTTGGTGGTGAGACTCAGGCAGAGTAAAGAGGTCTACAGAAGGAAGCTGTATGGAAAACACAAAGGAGGTTTTTGCTGGAATGAGGAAAATCACTGGCATTAATGCTTAATCACTAACTGTCAGAGACAGTTTGGACACTGACAGTTGAATGTGTTGTCTAATTATTCTGTGTCTCTTTTAACCTCTTTTAACATCTAAAATTATATGTCATCAGAATTATCAGTGACTTCAGCTCAGTAGCTCTCCCATCCCATGTCATGAAGGTCCTGGTCCATGTCAGCCATTTTCTGGACCCTCTGCAGTTTGCTTGTCAACAGCAGACTGGTGTGGAAGATGCAGTAATCTATCTCCTGCAAAAGGTACACTCCCATCTGGACCAGAACAACACAAATGGTTTGGTGAATATTAAAAATATTGGCTTAGGGTTCTAAAGGACAGTATTTTTAGACAGTGTTTTCCAAATGTCATGGCACATCTATGTTCTGCACATTCCTGCTTTAACACACACCCTGTAACTCTATAAGGACTTGTTAATGAGCTGATTAGTTAAATCAGGAGCACTTGGAGCATGTAATACACTAAATAGTGCAGAGAAAGGTTTAAGTTAAGCACTTCCACTTACAAGTGCCACATAATTTTCCAAATGTATTTGACTCTTTAATGTAATAAAGGTATTCTATATTTGTAGAATATGTACCATTAGGCTTAATGGAAACAGAAATGAAAAAGGCTGTAATATATATTATATATGATATAAATGCTTGTAGCATTAGCTAGCTGGTCCTCCCTGCCACCACACTTTATCCTGAGCTGGCATCCATGTGCGTTGGATGATTGTAGCGATCATCCACATGCTCTAGGTCTGAAAACACAAAGATTGTTGCTACTATATATGCGTTTGACTGAGCATTTGCTTTGATTTCATATTAGTGTTGAGTTTAGAGATCATTACAGCTTCCAACATGTCTTGCCACCACAGCTGATTAAACACAATCTAAAAATGCCAAAATGGAAATATAAATAAATACAAATCAGTCTGAATATGTTTTTTAAAAGGTGGTATATTAAAAAAGTAATTCAATGTTAACTTCTAAAGTAGAATTTTATAGGAGGAGGTCTCAGACTTGGCAGACTCTTTTTTTTTGCATCAAGGTTGCAGGTACAGATACTTCTATGTTTTCTAATTTAAAGCACTTAAGATCATGTAATCTACTCAATATTTATTTTTTTGGCTCGGACTTGAGTTATCTTTACATGTTGAAGAAATGTATCACTTCATACATACATGGTGATATATGGTGACTAAAATATGAAGTTATGCAAGCTTTTTTTTTTCAAATAAACATAATATTCAGTGGCTCATGCAAGTCCTTGGACAGACAAAAGTCAGTTCTGAAAAGTCGCTAGGCAACATTATGAACGTGGGCAAATATTACTTTATGTATCTTTGAGTGTTTACAACACAAGCAGAGAAGGATGCATCAGGGTTCCATGGAGAGAGACTTAATATTGCACACAATTAATATTCTGCAGTGCTCAGTCTCCCATGTCGTGAAGGTCAATGAGGTTTGACATGATCTTTTCCAACTACAAGCTGTCCATCAGCACATACACGGCAGCATGCTAATTAGGGTTCAGACACCTCACAAGTGTATTGTCTTGTGCTATGGACCAACCCAAATGTTTCATATAAACACACGTTAGTGTAGATTTATAATGAGGGCGCAGTGACAGATCACTGTAATAGATCATGGAAATTATGCAGAATGCCTTACCTTGGGATTGGATGGCTTTTTAATTTTACTTTATGGGATAAATGGTTTCAAAAGGTTGTAAAAACATAAGAACTATGACTTTGGCAAACATTAAAAAAAAAAAATGAACAGCTTATATGAACCTTTAAACTACAAGATAAATGTTGGCTATGGGCTTTTCATAGGAAAAGCTATGAAAGTTGGAGAGCTATTACAAAATATGTAATAAATGTGAATGCACTACATTATACCAAAAGTTTAATTCATTTTTGGTACCACAGTGTGGATATGTAGTTGCATATGGGAACATATGTCAGCCCTGTTATTTAATTAGCTTGTTTCGCAACATTTTACCTTCAAGAACAACAATTTCTCTTAGTGCCAAAACGTTTACTATTACTAATCATATTGCTCTTATTGCTCTCAACATCACAAGTTGCTTTCACACCTCCCTTGTTTGAATACAATATAACAAAAACATGAACCTTTGTTTGGACCTTGGTCCAATCAGGCACTGAGCCAAAGGACTTGACTGAAGAAAAAAAAGTTGGGATGGTATCATTATTGACTTCACCCTCGTACTTGGACATTACCTACTATCCTGATTGCTGAATAAGTGTGAAATAAGTTCTGAAACTAAGCTTTAATACCTTCACAGGTGCAGAGTGTTTACATTTCCACCAAAGGACTGAGAAAAATGAGAGATACATGTAATCAATAAAACATGTTTAAAATAGATCAGCCTTCACATGCATTAAACTTCCCATTCATTCAAGATATTACAAATGATAGAATAACAATAATAGTCCTAAATTGATCCAGAAACATTATCTAAACCATATAATCTCTGCTGAGTTGGTGTCTGTTTACTACATGGATTACTATCTCGGAATATTACTGTTATGTCCCAGCGGTGTGGCTTTTGGTCTAAGGGCCTTGCAGGGACAATAACGTGTGTAGTGGGAGTAAGAGCACAGGAGCAGCAGAGTATAACACCTGGACCAAATTTAATTACAATGAAAACCTTTAATAAAAATATACACCCCTAATGTGACAGTATATACAAACAAAGTGATGTGGTGACAAACCCGAGGGAGAACGAGGACAGTACCAAAGTAAAGAAGTTAACAAAAAGGCTATATTACAGATGTTACAAAAAAAAAAAAAAAAATAGAGGGTGGTACCTGCCCTACTACCTAGTGTTTCCGATACAACCAGTGAACTATGTGTGCACAATGTATGTACGTGCACCTATTCTGCCCTCCTATGGAAGAAAGTCAGCTCACACACACTGGCCAAAAAAACCAACAGGAGTCTATTGACAACAAAGTAACAAAACTAGACTAACTCCTGAAACAAGAGGACAAAACAAGACACAGAAAGAAAACAAAGCCAAAACAAGTCTCTAGAACAAAGAACAACCGAAATTTCAACCATTCCAAACTCTCTCCAAACCCTCCTCTCCTGGAGAGGCTGCAGGAGTGCTTTTAAAGGCTAGGCCCCTCCTCCTTAAGGTCACCAGGCTGGTGTGTCATGACCTGATTGGCTGAGGTGTGGGAAGGCAGGCCTTATCAGGATTGACAGATTCCTGCAGCAATACCTACAAGGGGAGAAAGGGAAGAACAAAAACAAGGATAGAAATACCAAAATAAAAACCGATTACATGTTCACATGTAACACGCCCACCCCAAAAAGCAAACAATTAAAGATTGTTTTGCATTAGGACCAAAGTGGAACATGATGAAACTAGACACGGGACAAAGCATCTGCAAACACGTTCTCTGACCCTTTTTTATGCCGGATGTCAAGATTGTAGTCCTGTAAAAACAAAGACCACCTCATTAACATTTGATTGTGGTTTCTCATTCGAGATTAAACAGTCAACGGATTATGGTCATTAAAAATGATAAGTGGCAAAGGACTAGTCTAGTTGGCGGCGGAAGTTGGCGGCACGAGCAGTCGCAGCAGCCACTCCAGGAACAAAACATGGTGTTTCTTTTGTTTGTTTCCCTTACATAACACGACCTGAACTCGCAACATGCAAGAGTTCACTACCAGAGCGCCCAGCTCCCTCACATACGACCGGCAGACCCTCCTAAACCTACAAATTCCGGTAAAAACTCCACTTTCCAATGGTCTATGAGCAGAGCTGCGTGTGCTAGGCCTGCTAAGATTCGCTGTGTTTCCTGAGCCAACTGGCCGGAATAAAGGCTCCCGCAAGCGGTGCTCGAGGAGCCGGAAGCGCGGTAACAGAGCTGCAGTCCGCGCTAAGCTAGTGGCTTACAGCATCCGACCGGCCGTACCATCAGTTCTGCTCTCCAATGTCTGCTCCCTGGAGAAAAAACTGGACCACTTAAGAATTCAGCGTACAACCCAGCGCGAGTTCAGAGACTGCTGTGTGTTCGTTTTCACGGAAATGTGGTTAACGTACTCAATCCCGGACTCCGCCATTCAGCTGGACGGCCTGGTCTCCTTCCGCACGGACCGCAATGCGGACATATCTGGTAAGACCCGTGGAGGGGGCCTGTGTGTCTACATCAACACTGAATGGTGTAACAACACTAAGCTGGTCTCCAGCTACTGCTCGCTGCTGGTGGAGTTTGCTGTTATTAGAGCCAGACCCTTCCATCTCCCCAGGGAACTGAACACTGTTTACATAGTAGCAGTGTACGTAGCACCTAGCGCTAACACCAGCGCTAATGCTAATGGTAACGCGCTCTGTGAACTACACAGTTCTGTCAGCAAACTCCAGAACTCACACTCTGATGGACTGTTCATTATTGCTGGAGACTTCAACCACAGTAACCTGAAGTCTCTGCTGCCCAGCTTTCATCAGTATGTGGACTTTCCAACCCGGGGGGCTAACGTGCTGGATCTTGTTTACACAAACATCCCCGGTGCGTACAGAGCAGAGCCCCGACCCCACTACGGCTACTCAGACCACATCTCTGTCATGCTCATTCCTGCATACAGACCTCTCATCAGACGTGCCAAATCAGTACAGAAGCAAGTGACAACCTGGCCTCCAGGAGCATCTCTGCTCTTCAGGACTGTTTTGAACACACTGACTGGGACATGTTCAGAGAAGCCACTACATCTGATGACTCCATCAACCTGGAGGAGTACACAGAATCAGTGACTGGCTATATCAGCAAGTGCATTGATGATGTCACTGTCTCCAAAACCATCACAACATGCCCCAACCAGAAGTGGATGACTGCAGAGGTACGTGTGCTGCTGAGAAACCGGGACAAGGCCTTCAAGTCAGGGGACAAGGCAGGCCTCAGAACAGCTAGAGCCAAGCTCTCCTGGGGCATCAGAGAGGCAAAACGCACTCACGCAGAGAAGATCCACAACCATTTCCAGGACACTGCTGACACGCGGCGCATGTGGCAGGGCATCCAGTCCATCACCAACTACAAGCCCCCTTCACTTCCCTTCTACTTAAAATAGTGATGCCTCCCTTCCAGATGCGCTGAACACCTTCTACGCAAAGTTCGAAGCACAGAACCGCACGGCAACAAGGAAGACCACACCTCCTCCAAATGACCAGGTACTGCGCCTGTCCTCAGCTGATGTGTGGAGAATTCTACTCAGAGTCAACCCACGAAAAGCCCCTGGACCTGACAGCATACCTGGCAGAGTGCTCAGAGGATGTGCAGAACAGATGTTCTCACAGACATCTTCAACATTTCTCTGAGCACTGCCGTTGTGCCAACGTACTTCAAGACATCCACAATCATTCCTGTGCCGAAGACGTCTCAAGTGTCCTGCCTCAATGACTAGCGTCCCATTGCAGTTACTCCCATCATCATGAAGGGCTTTGAGAGGCTGGTCATGAGGCACATCAAAACCAACTCCTCACTGGACCCACTGCAGTTTGCATATCGTCTGAACCGATCAACAGACGATGCCATTTCAACTGCACTCCAGCTGGCTCTCACCCACCTGGACAACAAAGACTGCTACATCCGAATGCTGTTCATTGACTTCAGCTCAGCATTCAACACCATCATCCCTCAGCATCTGATTGAAAAACTGAGCTTGCTGGGCCTGAACTCCTCCCTCTGCAATTGGGTCCTGGATTTCCTGACTGAGAGACCTCAATCAGTCAGGATTGGAAACAACACCTCCAGCACCACCATACTGAGCACTGGTGCCCCCCAGGGCTGTGTGCTCAGTCCACTGCTCTTCACCCTGCTGACTCATGACTGTACTGCAAAGCACAGCTCAAACTACTACATCAAGTTTGCTGATGATACAACTGTCGTTGGCCTCATCAGCAAGAATGATGAGTCAGCATACAGAGGAGGTGCAGTGGCTAAACGGACTGGTGCAGAACCAACAACCTATCTCTAAATGTTCACAAAACCAAAGACCAGGTAACCACCACCCGCTAAACATCAACGGCTCTGCAGTGGAGATTGTGAGAAACACAAAGTTCCTCGGTGTTCACATAGCAGAGAACCTCACCTATTCCCACAACAACAGCTCCATAACAAAGAAAGCCCAGCAGCGCCTCTACTTCCTGTGGAGACTGAGGAGAGCACACCTTCCACCACCCATCCTCACCATGTTCTACAGAGGGACTATAGAGAGCCTCTTGAGCACCTGATTACCGTCTGGTTTGGGAACTGCACCATCACGGATCGCAAGACCCTACAGCGGATAGTGAGGACAGCCGAGAAGATCGTTGGAGTTCCTCTCCCCTCCATCAGTGACATCTACACCTCTCGTTGCATCCACAAAGCCACCAGCATTGTGAAAGACCCAACCCACCCCTCACACAGTCTCTTCGTTCTGATGCCGTCTGGCAGAAGATACCGGAGCATCAGAGCCTCCACCACCAGACTCTGCAACAGCTTCATCCACCTGGCAGTCAGACTAAACACACAGAGACTGAGCTGAATCCCCCACCACCACTCCTCACACCCACATTCACACAGAGACTGAACCGAACTGAACCCCACACCACTCCTCACCCACACAAAGACCGCCAAACACTAAGACTGGACTGTACCCACCCAGCACTCTACACACACACTCAGCACACAGGGACTGGGTCATCCCCATCCTTATCAGCAATATTTGCTGCTCATTCAGAACTCAGAACTAAAAAATTTTCTACCTCAGTAACTGCTGTTATCATGCACATCTAAATGTTACAGTATGTTACATATCTCTGCACCTTATCCTCACCATGAACACTTTATTTCATTATACTGTTCGGTATTGCACTGTCCTGTCCTGTCTGTCAAACTGTCTCTTGTTTACTGTATTTATTGTAGTGTTTGCACTTTGTCATCCTATTGTTCTTGCTGCTCCATGTTGCACCTTGGTTCCGGAGGAACATAATAACGTTACTCTGTGTATTTGTACTCAGATGTAATGACAATAAAAAGCCTTGACTTAACTTGACTTGAAGTGTTGTAAGGACAACAACAAAGCCAATGTCTCTTTCAATCATGGAATAGTTCAGTTGATGTTTGTTGAACTTCTGTGAAAAACATACTGGATGATCTAGGCTGGATTCATCTTCCTGTAACAATACCGCCCCAGCTCCCACAGCACTAGCATCCACCTCTAATTTGAAGGGCTTCAAGAAATTATGGGCAGCAAGCACAGGAGAAGTACACAGCAGTGCCTTCACATTCTCAAAGGCATGCTGACAATCTGGACTAAAATCCTTTGGGAGACTAAGCAAAGATGTAATAGGAGCTACAACAGTAGAGAAATTCTTACAAAAACCTCTGTAGTATCCTGCCATTCCTAAAAACCGGCAAACTTCCCTCTGAGTAGAAGGAGTAGGATACTCCAATATGGCAGATACTTGAGCATCAACAGGATGAACTTAACCTTGGCCAACAACTTTCCCAAGGTAGATTATAGTAGCTTGTGCAAATTCACATTTGGTGAGATTAAGCGTTAATGATGCACTCTGCAAGAGCTCAAATACAGTTGTCAGGGTCTTAATATGAGTGGTCCAGTTCTCTGTATACACCACAAGATCATCTACATAGGCAGAGCAATTAGGGACATCAGCTAACACAGTGTTAATAAGCCTTTGAAAAGTGGCAGGTGCATTTTTAAGACCAAAATGCAACACAGTATACTGCATAAAGGCATCTGGGGTAACAAAAGCTGAAATCTCAGAGGCACGGAATGTCAGAGGCACTTGCCAATAACCCTTTAACAGGTCTAATTTAGTTACAAGCTTAGCTGACCCCACATTGTCAACACAATTATCAATTTGAGGCAAAGGATATGAATCTGAAATTGTGACGGTGTTCACTCATCTGTAGTCTGTACAAAGGCGGTATGTACCATCAGGCTTTGGTACCAAAATACAAATGGAACTCCATGGACTACAGCTGGGCTTAGCTAGGCCATGTTCTAACAAATAGTCTACCTCTTTCTTCATAGCAGCCCTCTTCACAGAATTCAAGCAGTAAACATGTTGTTTTATTGGTTTCTTAGTGGTAACCTTGATGTCATGATTTAACACATTTGTCTGAGAAGGTACATCTGTAAAAAGAGAAGGAAAACTACAGATGAGTTCTATAATGTCCTGACTTTGGGACTTGGGTAGGTGAGCTGACACAGTGGGCAAGTTCTGCAATACCTCAGAGTTGGAAAGTCAACAGGAAGCTTGAGGAGACTTGGGAAATAACTCTAGGCCATCTATTTCATCAGTAACAGAACTTTTAGTAATTGTAGCAACAGAAACAACGGTTTTGTCAGGTGTCATAAGACCACAATCTATTGGAGTCTCACGGGTATGGTAAGGTTTTAGCATATTTATATGACAAACCCGCTGCTTACGTTTACGGTCAGGTGTATGAATAATGTATGCTGTGGAGTCGTTTTTCCACAGCATAAGGACCAGAAAAGTTTGCTGATAGAGATGGGCCAGGGACAGGTAATAAGACCAAGCCTTTTCACCTGACTGAAACTGTCTCAATACTGCATGTTTGTCATAGGTATGTTTCATCTTATCCTGAGAAACACCTAGAGTGTCACGAGCAAGAGCACAAGTTTTGTGTAAATGTTCACGGAAGGTACTCACATAATCTAAAATATTCTGTGGCTTACTGTTTTCTTCTAAGAAAGTCTCTTTCAGGACTTTCATTGGGCCATGCACAGAGTGCACAAACACAAGCTGGGCAGGACTAAAACCTAAAGGATCCTGAACTGCCTTACAAGCAGCAAAGAGCACAAGGGGCACACCTTCATCCCAGTCTTTTCCAGTATCTAAGCAATACTTGCGCAACATAGACTTCAGGGTCTGGTGAAATCTCTCTAAGGCACCTTGTGATTCTGGGTGATACGGACTGGAAACTTGATGTTGGATTGTCAAAGTTGCCATCACCTGCAAAAACAGGGGGAATAACCTGATTTGGCTTTCCAATACACTGACAAACATGACAAGATTGACAAAATTTCTCTACATCTTTCTTAAGAGCAGGCCAAAAAAAATGAGCAAGTATACGAGCATAAGTTTTAGAAATGCCTAGATGTGCAGACCAAGGGTGATCATGGGCTCAAGGCACCATGACTTGATACACGGAAACAGCTCCTGCAGCTGCACGTGGTGATCATTTCCATTTTCATTATCAAAAGCTCTTTATCTAAAAAAAATCCAACTTGTTTGTCTTCCAAGTTTCCTACATGATCCATCATGGACATTTTTTTTTAAACTGGGATCAGTTGTCTGATGAGTAATTAGTTTATCCCGACTAATAGTTAAGGTTTCCAGCGGACTGTCTATAGTCTTATTTGGAACCACGTTTTTAGGATGGTCATCTTTACTCAAAATAGAGTCTGAAAGGTCAACTACATCCTCAAACAGTCGTGCTCTTGCACGTGTAACCACACAAGTAGGGAAAACAGTAGGAAGTCTTTCAACCATTTTAGACGATGCAGCTAAAGTATTCTCAGTGGGTTCATCCACAACGTCTAAGACTGGAAGGACCTGACCTCCAGCTATATTATTCCCCATGATAAAATTAACACCAGGAACAGGCAAAGAAGGACAAACAGCAAACACTCAAAACTCTCCTGTGGTTAAACCCGAAGTCAGAGAGACTCGGTGCAAAGGAACTTTTATATAGTTCATAGTGATACCTCGACATAAGACCCACAGAAGTCTGGTCACAAAAAGGCAACACACCAGCTAGTGCAAATGACTGAGCAGCACCCGTATCACGAAGGATACTCATAGGATATTTATTTTCCTCATCCCCTGCAAGTGACACCCAACCTTGGGTAACGATAGGCTGATAACTAGGATCACTTAATGGTTCAGGGCCTCCTAAGGAATGTGTATCCACCAAAGCTATGGAATGTGAATGACTGGAAGCTTGTTTTTCTTGCTTCCTTTTCAAAATTGGACAAGTCACTACTATATGGCCAGATTTGTGACAGTAAAAACATCTTTCAGAAGAATTGGTAGTTGAAGTCTGCTTAGGCTTTCCTTCTGTCATGGAATGGTCCATGATGGGTGCCCTATAAACTGTCTGGTGCGTCAAAACATTCATCAGCTGAAACTGCTGCTTGTGATAATGATGAGACCTTACGTTCATTAAAACAAACAGCTACTTGTTCAGGTAAGCAATTTTTAAACTCTTCCAACAAAATTAGCTCACGGAAAGTAACAAAGTCTGTGACCTTACTCGCAGCGCACCATTTATCTAAGAGAACCTCCTTCTCTCTAGTAAATTCTACGAATATCTGAGTTGAAGAGTTTCTGTGTGAGCGAAACCTCTGCCTATAGGCTTCAGGTACCAACTCATAAGCATGAAGTATGGCAGTCTTAACACAGTCATACTGAAGGCTGTCCTGTAATGGCAAAGAGCAGCAAACTTCTTGTGCTTTTCCTACCAGCTTACACTGCAACAACAGTGACCATACCGCTCTAGGCCAGATCAAAGCAGTAGCTATGCATTCAAACACTCCGAAGTAAGTGTCTACCTCTGTCTCTTTGAATGGTGGTACCAAGGCAATGTTCTTACTCACACCAAAGAAGGTGAAACTAAAGGACTTACAGGCGGTGGTGGAGGACAAACCAGAGGAATGGGAGCAGAAACAGAAGTCAAAGTTGAGGAAGGCTCTGGTGGAGAAGGAGGACACGGTGTAATGTTCTGCTGGACAGAGGAACGAGGAGCAATCTTCATCACACCTAGTTCCAATTCCTGCAAACGAACCTCCCGGTCAACCTCTAACTCCATTTTCCAAATAGCCAACCTTAAATCCAGCTCTGCCTGTCGTGCCTGTGCCTTTTCCTGTGCCTCCATCTGGAGCCAGGCAATGCGCACTTTGGCACGTGCTTCGGCAAATGACCCTGTCGAAGATGCAGACAAGGGGTCAAAACGAGGTAGTGTAGCCCTTACATCTACCTCTGACTTCTCTTGTTCCCCAACCTCAAACCACATCTGCCCCTGAGTCACACACCACACCAGTTGTGGTTTCAACTAGAGCAGAGCCCAGAATTCCCTGAATCCTCAGTGTTGCCACAATTTTATCCTTAAGCTCCTTCTTTCTACTCTGTTTGGATACCTCAACACCATAATAAGAGGCTACAGCTAAGAGATCATCTTTATGACACCACTCAAGAACCTCCAAACTAGGAGCATCTACAACAGCTGCCAGACCCATGGATGCCATTTCTCCACAAATAGCAGAACTCCCACAAACACCACTACACACAATGAACACGGATTGCTAGGATCCCGGACGAGCCCCCAATTGTTATGCCATGGTGGTGTGGCTTTTGGTCTAAGGGCCTTGCAGGGACAATAACATGTGTGTAGTGGGAGTAAGAGCACAGGAGCAGCAGAGTATAACACCTGGACAAAAATTTAATTACAATGAAAACCTTGTAAAATGAAAAATATACACCCCTACTGTGACAGTATATATAAAGTGATGTGGTGACAAACCTGAGGAGGGAGAACAAGGACAGTACCAAAGTAAAGAAGTTAACAAAAAGGCTATATTACAGATGTTACAAAAAAAAAAAATACAGAGGGTGGTACCTGGCCTACTACCTAGTGTTTCTGATACAAGCAGTGAACTACATATGCACAATGTATGTGCGCACACCTACTACCTATTCTGCCCTCCTAGGGAAGAAAGTCAGCTCACACACACTGGCCAAAAAACCAACAGGAGTCTACTGACAACAAAGTAACAAAACTAGACTAACTCCTGAAACAAGAGGACAAAACAAGACATAGAGAGAAAACAAAGCCAAAACAAGTCTCTAGAACAAAACACAATCCAAGAAAGGGAGAAAGGGAAGAACAAGAACAAGGATAGAAATACCAAAATAAAAACCGATTACATGTTCACATTTCACATTACTTACTGGCTAACAGCCATTAATGTTTGACTGTCTGGCTCCTGGTAAGAAGCTTACTGATACAGCTGGAGCCACTAGCTAGAGTTCCTGATGCTGCTCCTGGAGCAGGTGCTTTGCTGAGTGGGGCAAATTAGTTACATGAGAATCAGTGGAGAATGGTGTTATGTGGGCTTTGACCATAGTGTCAGCATTACCATTAGCTTTCTGACATTTTGTGTTCTAAAGTCAGATTCAGGGGGCTTCCAGATTTCCCTGAGCCACCCAAGGCTGCCCACTTTAAAAGAGAGAAAAACAGCACAACACACTAGAAGATCATATCATTTCATGTATCAAAGGAAGTGAATGAAAAACAGGCAATTCAACCACATAACAGTACAGCTTTCACACTATACTACAAACATGGCTCTTGACATAAAAACCCTTGCATCTACATCATCTGTCAATGACCTGAGTGCCAGTTCCCACCCACTATCAAGAACTCACTTGTCACACCAGCTGGGAAAGTGAAGTATGTCCTTAAAGACATGTGAAGCCAACCACATGCTTTTAAAGATGTCTTTGGAATATATACTATAGGACAATGCCAGTTCTGTTACTTTTGGCAGGATGATGGGTAGAGATGAGAGTGTGGCCATTTGGGCCAGAGAGGGGCTAACTATGGAATAACATGGCCAAAGGTTACAGGTTGTACACTGCCCTCTGGAGAACTTCACATCTCATAGTTCCTCAATATGAGAATATATACACTTATAACTGTTCATAGATTCTAAATTTTAACGTTAAAATAAAAACAAAAAAAAATGTTTTTTTGTTTTTTTTTTGTTTTGATTCCAAAGAGGAAGAATCTGCACTAGTAACATAACTTATCTGCTTGTTTCAAGGAACTAAAACAAATGCAATAATTTTTTATCTTTTATGAAGATCAGGACATTGTCCAACAGCAGTTATACCTTGAGTACTTGTTAGTTGAAGGCTGTAGCTCAAGGGTAACCTACTTGAAGAGTTTCTGCAATGCAGTTATGACATAAAATACCTACTTATCTCAGGCAAGGATGCTTCATTTAAGTGTACAAACTCACAAGACCTGTCTCATTTGGAGACATCACACATTGATCTAAGTGTTCCTGTTTTAATTGGCTGACCCATGACCTGAGGGATGGAGCACAGGGTAATGGTTCATGTGCGTCAAGTCCATTAGCCTTAGGTGTGAGGAAAAATATTTGAAAAGGCTTTCCTCGCCTTCAGAAGTAGAAAGATACTGCTGTCAACTTTTTCTACAGGAAATTAGGACTGCTAGTCGGTTTTACTGCATATGTTCTGTTAATTGTTTGGGTTTATGCCGTATGATCATATTTTTTGAAAGCCTCTGACCTTCTGAACTTTCACATAAATTTAGAAGAGCACTCTACAGAACCCTGCAGGCAGGCTATAGAGCTTTTTGGCTGTATGGAGGATAAAAGCTAAAAGGGAGAGCAGTTTCTGGGCCATGGGGTATTTCTATTGATGCCATCTATTATTGATGTCTGCTTTTTTTAGAGTCGTCTAGCCGAATGAGCAGTGACTAGGTGGTGAAGTACCAGATGTGGTGAATTCTCCCCTGCCTGCTGTCTTCTAAAGAACAATGCAAACAGCATGGGTCTTGTTTATTTATTTTATATCATTTTCGTTGTTGCTGTTGTTTTTGTAATTTATTTCACAGAAGGGTGCAGCTTGACCTGATTTCACCAGTTTGATTTCTTATCCATAGAAGATAAACTAAAGGTATGTCAAATTAAAACAGATCAGACGGCAGAGGAGTTGGGGCTTCTGCTGTAAGAAGAGATTAGACAATATCCATGATAGGAAAAACAATCGTTCAATTTCTTGTATAGTACTATAGTACCTCCTGACAGTCTGTTACAAAAGATTAACCCATGTGTAATTTTTGGATGTGAAGATATTACACTTTCTTGTTTGTAGCAAATGTCCATAAATTAAAAACAACAACAACAAGGTTTGGGAATCTTTCTGTAACGTTCACAGACACAGAGGTAGGGGCGGACGTACACGCTGGGTTGTATTTATTAACGGTAGAAATAAACACGACGAGAAACCACAAAAGCACAAAGCCACATAACCACATATAACCGCAACAAAGACCGACAAGGACTAACAAAAGACAAGGGACTTATATACACAATCACAATAGACACGGCTGGGACATGATGACGATGGGGCAGGGTTACGAATGGAACACAGCTGGGAATGGGAGGAGACATGACATGTGCTCAAAAGCACATGGAACAGTAAACAAAACAAAGACATACCACAGGGATGAGACAGATACATGACACTTTCAGACATGGGCAAGATATTAAATGCATTTGACAGGGTTATTTTCAGTGCTTTTCAGGGGATATACAGTATTTTTCAGTGTGCATCATAACATTGTATACAGTGGCATGCCAAAAAATATGGCACCCTTGGTCAAAATGCAAATCATCCATTCAACTTGGTCACTATTTAGTAAAACCTCCTTTGACAAGTACCTCAGCAGTTAATAAATGCTTCTTGTGGCAGGTAAGACTATTTTAATTCTTATTAAAGGCTTGTAGTTAATTCTTTCTCACAAAAGGCTTCTAGATTATCCGAGAGTCTTGGGACATTATACATGCACTGCTTTGTTCAAGTCAACAAACAGGAGTGTGAGGACCATGGCGAACCTTCAGCTTGCACTTCCTGGAATAGTTTTATAATCATCGTCCTGCTGTAGAAGCCATCCTATTTTCAATTTTTTTTTTTGCCAATGTAACATGTTTGCCACATTAAAGTACCAGGTGACTTCATGTTCTTGTTACTTACAACTGAACAAACACAACCACAATCACCATTTGCATTTGATATAAATGGAATTTGACTTCCTTCTTTATCTCATCTGTGCAGTGAACACACACAGAAATATTTTTGGCCACATCTGAAGGACTGGGAGGTTCTCCATGAGTCGCAAGGTGAAGATGTTGACACTCTCATTATTTGAATCACTGACTACAAGTTTTTGTGTGGTGAACACTGCACTAAACAAGACTGTATGGTGTTTTTTTGTTATTGTTGTTGTTTTTTATTGTCAATAACAAGCCCTGGAGTACCCTCTGATCTGAAGGACCATTTCTGGAAGAGAAGAAGAGGGCATTTAGATTGGCAAACAAAGAAGTCACAAGGAGAATACAAAAAGAACTGTGAAGGCACATCAAGGAGTCAAATGTGAAGCCAAATCAAATGTGAATGGAGGCTGGAGGGATCTCAAACCATATCAGGTTTCTTAGGAATCCAACAGGCAACCTACAGGAAACTTACAATGGGCAAATGATCTTAATTATTCTTCGACAGATTCAATCTGGTATCTGACACTGATAGAATCATGTTTTTTGATCTTTTGAATGCTTTCAACACCAACAAGCACAATCTACTAGGGAGCAAGATGGAGAGAGCAGGGTTGGTGACCATCTCATCACATGGACTATGGACTACCTCACAAACAGGCTGGTCTGACAACACACACTCTATATAAGAAAGGCCAGAGCAGAGTCCATCTGCTGAAAAGGCTCCAATATTTTGGAATACAGGGTGGACTTATCCACTCACTTCATAGCTCTGTGGTGGCATCAGCCATCTTCTATGGAATTGTCTGCTGGAGAAGTGGCAATACAGCAGCAGACAGGAAGAAGCTGGAGAAGCTCATCAAAGAGACAAGTTTTGTCCTGGCCTATGTGCTGGACCCAGGTGGTGGAGAGAAGAATGTTGGCCAAAATTGCATCCATAATGGATAATGGATGCAAACACCTCTCAACCACTACAGAAGGCAGCTACAGCAGCAGCTCCTTCAGTGATGGGCTCCTCCACCTGTGATAAGGAAAGGAGAGCTTCAGCTGCTCCTTTTTCCTCAATGCTGTTCGGCTGTACAACGTAAACCTCCCCAAGCAGAGATTTATGTATACTATTACTCTGCAGTATCTGCAATTTCTGTGCAATATGTAGTCAATACCTCTTTGGAAATGTGCAATATCTATCCATATAATGAAATATGCAACTCTTGCAAATCTGTATACTTTTTACTTTTATTTTTAAACTTTATGTTAATAGCTGTTTATTTTTACAGCATATCTTATATTTTGAATAATGTACATCCTAGATAAGGGCTATCTTATCTATCCCTTTTCTTGCTAGGCAATAGGTAATAGTAATAGACCTACAAAGTCCACCCATATAAGCTAAATAAAACATTAAGTGTAGGTACAAGGTATATCTACATAACTGTTAACACAGTGTATGTATAGGTTACTACACTATACATTTCCCTTCTGCATATCTGAGTTATCTGAATGACATTAGAATTATGTTTTATCTACTGCTGATAAAACACTAATGCAGTGATTTTGTGCTAGGGTCTTTGAAGAAGTCTCTGATTTTAAGAATGTGTGCCTGAGAGGATGTGCTATCCTGGCCATTATATTGGACATTGCAAATCTTCAGCACAGGCAGTTTGCAGAGTCACCAGAGGACTATCCATTAGTCCAACCCTTTTCCTGAATGATTGAATCAGGTAAGTAAAAGCAGTTCTTAATGCCTGTCAGACACCTGTCTACTGAGAAGCCTCTGTGTTATTAATGGGAAGCATGAGACACACCCTCAGGGGATGAATTAAGGAGGTAAAAAGGAATCTGGGTTCAGAGCATTAATGTTAATGTTTAGTTCTAATTAAGAGCTGAAGGCTTAATCATTAAACCCATAGGGTGTCTAAATAAGGAGCATAGTCTGGGATTGCTGAGGGAGCTCACTAAAGGAACATAGCCTACATAGTTCATAGTTGGCCTCAGGGCTAGTTTATTAAGCCTAGTCTTTGACTAAATTACACTGTCATTACAAATTCTCTGCTGAAATCCTTCTTTAGACTAGATCTCAAAGGAATACATCTAGAGGTCAAAGCATAAATGTGCAGCTAGTGATGTAACTGAGCTGTGGTGTCTCTAAAGCTTTCTAAATGAAAACTTGTGTTTTTCATTCTAATCTCCGTTATCTGCGTGTGTATTATATTGTGAATTATTTAAATATTATTTCAATGCGTTAATAAAGAATTGAAGGCCTGGTTACTTTAGACACAGCAATGCAGGGAAAAACAGAGGGAGCGTTTTACCAAACTTGCTTTTAGAATGTTTTGTCCAATTTGAACTGGTGCCACAGTGGTATTCATGTGCAGTCAATGCACTGGTAACACCTTTGCTCTGGTGAAGCAGCTTAAACTCTAATAGAATAAATAAAACCAATTTAATGCTCATGTAGTGGATCAACTCCAGGCACAAAAGGGTTATATTTACTAAGGTTGTTTGTATGGAGGTTAATTTAGTCAGAGCTCCTTTGTACTGTATGATCATTTTACCATGTATTATTTATATTCATATTTGCATAATAAACTGATCTTGTATTGTTAACTTCTATTCAGTCCCATGTTTAATTCTATTGAAGTCACTGAAACATGCAGAATTCACAGCTTTTGTCAATTGATTAGCTAGTGTCTCACCTGATGTCCATTCTTAAATTATGGTGAGTAGTTACACTGATTAATTCCTTGCTCTTTCAGTTGGATTCATATTGTGTTGCTTATTACTAAACTCCATTTACAAATACTTTGTAACTTTGACTTTAAAATTCATGTAAATTCATGCTTCTATTACTATGTATGTATGTTATTATTAAGTATGTTTCAATGCCCATGTACGCAGAATAAGCTCTGCTAAAAGAAATGTAAAAAGTTCTATCTTTTCAATTATTTGAAATGTTTTTGATTCATTAGATTTCCTGTTTGTCTCTTTATTTGTCCATAATAAACATGGTTTCAAAAACATTGAAAAAACAAACAAACAAACAAAACATTGCAGCGTGCTGGTAATATGAATAACTGTAATAATCACAACAACATCCAGCTTAATTAACAGAGGTTAGTCAGGTTGTAGTGCTACATACACAAGTACTCAATGTGCCAGATATCCAAGAATGGAGTTGTAGAGGTTCTTAATTGTGTTCTGTGATAATCCGTCCAATGCAGCTTGAATATTCTCACTCAGTTCCTGCAGATTTTTCAGTAGAGCTGGAGTGTTGATAGCTCTTCCAGTAACATCCAATACATGTTCAATCAGTGACAGGTCTGGCTGTTGGATTAGTGCACACATAGATTTGCTGGTCAGCTCAACCAAAACAAATGCAGGTTCAGTCCCTGAAGAGGATTTGCTGTCATTCTAAGTGACCCCACGACAGTCTGGAATGACATTGTTTCAGTTTTCGTCAGTGGTGATGTGGCATTAGTAAAATGATCTGTGCGCAGGCAGTCCTGTGTTTTGCAGGCATCTACTGATAGTGACAGAAAAAGGACAATTCTGCTCACTTTATATCTGCAAACATGTTCAGTCACTTTGTGTCGGACAATCAGCTCAATGTGGTTCATCATATTAAATAGTTGAAAGAAGATCATTTTGAAAAACTATTTAAATTTGATTAATGAACCAAAACTCAGTTTTTTTAATATACAAACTTTTGCAGTTTTAGATTCTCCAACAGCAGCATATCCAGTAAGCTAAAAACAATAAAAATGTAAAGGGGTTGTTTTGAAATTGTAGTAAGTAAAGTACTCTGTGGTCTAATTTACTTCTACATGAAGCATTTGATGACATTGTGTGTATGTAATGAAAACATTTGGTCTGTACTGGGAATTTTCTAGTTAATGTTTATGACATTTAATGTGCATTTTTCAGATTCAGACTCAGCTTCATTATCATTCTCACCATGAGACCTGATAGAACAAAATACCGTTTCTCAGGCTTAGTGTACAGCATGAAATTAAAAAGTTAGATAACTATACTATCAGTCTCCTTGAATGTGGCATTGTGGATTCTCAACAGGAAACACACCTCTGCATTCAGCCAAGGTTTCTGGTTTGGCCACGCACATCCTGATGTAGTCCATGACAAGTGATGAGTACAACTCTAAGTCCAGACTGCTCCCTGTTGTTGCAGCCTCTCTAAATATCTGCCAGTCTGGGGGCTCAAAGCAGTCCAGGAGCCTGCACACAGCTCTTTCAGGCCAGAAGGAGATGGACTTTGTTACAGTGGCCCTGCTCCTTGACACTGGGCAGTATGCAGGAACTAACAAGGAGGGAGATATGGTCAGCATCAAGGTGTGGGCAGGTTTCTCCCCTGAATGACTGAATGAGTCGAAGCAGGTCCATTTTGTTATGCAGTGACCAGATGTTAGATTAAAAGAGTAAGGGAATAACAGGCCTGTTATCATTAATCTTAACTTGGTTAGCACATTGGCCTGCTTACCCCTCTTTTGTTTTTGGGGGACACTGCATCCTTTTGGCAAAATCGTAAAATTGTGAAATCCACAGCCTACCAGCATCATTTTTACATCCAAAAGCAGATGATAGTGGAGACCACTGTTCGGTTGCATTAGCCCTGCTGAGCTGTACTGTACTGTTTTACTGGTAGTAGTTCTAACTAAAGTGCTAACACTGAAAGCTAGAGAAGCTGTGTGTGTGTGTGTGTGTGTGTGTGTGTGTGTGTGTGTGTGTGTGTTTCTTTCTAGAGTTTTCCTTTAAGTCCTAATTTTACAGAATTGTATTGATATCTCCTGGTATGATGCAGGGGTGAAGATCCCTGTGCAGATGGACACTAAATCACTTACGCTAATCTCTAATTTGCTGCACGGAACTGATCAGAGGCATCTGTGCCTCGGCATGCCTGGCCAGCGTCACAGGAGGACCTTCACATTAATGTGGCAGGCATGTGGACTGCCAGGTCACCGGGCCACCTGCAGTGAGCCTGGGGAGGCACATTGGCACTGTGCCAGCAGGTGGATGACCTGTCTAGCTGGTGAGGTCAGGCTGTTAAAAAAAGAAAACAAACCCATCTCTGGCAGGAACACATGAAGAATTAAACACGGCCAGCCTGCTCACACTCAAACTCAGTCCTGTAATCAGGATGAATAAACTATTAAATCATTACAGACTCTTCAGTCAGAATGTGTATGAATGTGGGATTGAACATGGCTGAACATAAAACTAGTAGCCCTATGAGGTCTTGGATTTATCTTTTCCATTTTAAATGCTACAGAAGGTATATGCACCAAAATTGGTGGCATTAAGTGGAATTTCAGCTTCATGCTGAGAGACAAACACAAGGCAAAGCTTTTGTGTCATTATTTCTTTAAAAGTATATGTTAAACATTTGATATCAGACAGATCCAGTAAATACATAAATCAAATTCATGAAATGTCACCACTTTATAAAACCACATAAAATAATAATAATAATAATAATAATAATAATAATAATAATAATAATAATAATAATAATAATAATAATAAATATATAGATTCATCAGCTGATCTTATCTGCACAGTTAACATTTTTCTGCATTTAAACTATAATATATAAGTGCATTGAATATAACATTGGTGAATGTTTAGTCTGATACATATACATAGTATAAAATAGTTTTTTAGAGATTTAAAACCAGTAGAGGTGCTTTATAAGTGCATTTAAATACAGAAATGTTGTTCATTTATGAAATCTATGGCAAAATCCTACAAGCAAAACAAATTCTACTACTACTACTACTACTACTACTACTACTACTACTACTACTAATAATAATAATAATAATAATAATAATAATAATAACAATAATAACAATAATAATAATAACAATAATAAAAGTTCTGTAATGTTTTTCAACGTTAGAGTAGTGAAAATCAGATTTATAGATATATAAAGCAACTGTTGCCTGAGAACATCCTTACTTTCCTGTAGTTTTCACTAGTCATGTTACCATTGATATATGGACTCATTCTATCTATATTTACATTTTCACTAGTAAAAATGATCAATTAAAGATAAATGCATTTCTATAGTTTTGATTAATTGTAAAATGCACTATATATATATATATATATATATATATATATATATGTCTAAAATATAGTTTCACATTTCAGATTTTGACTAGTAAGAAATCAAAAAAGTACATATCTTTAATAGGGCTTTAACTTTAAGGATTAATGAACTTGATTTCCAGGTACAAGGCTTTCTGCTGCTAATAAATGTATTATATTTGTTTATTTGGAAGTATGGTACACCAGGTCTTAAGCATTGTGAACAATACACTTCTAATGCCAGCAATAAATCTGATATCTAGTTCTACAAATAGCCTTTGAATGACAACAGCATAGTGAATAAAATGATAATCATATGACATGTAAAAGGTGAGCAGTTTCCATGAGATTCATGCAAATCTTTCATTCATAAATCTAATGTCTATAATGTTGAATCACTAATTACAATAAATACATTTTGGTATTCAAACATATAACCAAATATAATGTTTTATAAATGGCAAATTGTTCCATTGAAAGTGCCACAGAATACATGTGGTTTGGGCAACAAAAAGGATGATATGATTGTAGAAGCTTATTTTACAGCCCTGTTAATGGACTTCAGACTGAAACATTTTCCTTTATGATGTGTTTTTTTTTTTTAATTATGAGTCTTGTTTACATTACCACGATGACCCACAAGACCCACAAGATGAGTGTTATGAAAGTTTTGACATGTCGGATTTTCAAACTCACTCAACTGTTATTATTGCTATTATTCAACTATGCCGAAGTGTTCTGTTTAGGACATCTTTAAGAATAAATATCAGCGAATAAAACAAATGGAAGTAATCAAGATGGATTTTTTTCATTTGACTGCTCTTGCAAATTTAATTACATCATGTCTCATTTACATATACAGTATACAGTGCTGTGCATATGTTTTAGGGCTGTAGGGGCTTATTTACTCAGTTAAACTTAGTTGCATTAAAATAGCATTAATACAAAAATAGTCATTTTATATTTAATAAACTGTGTTAACATTTAATGAACTTATCATTTGACACATAGGCAATATTACTAGGACAGCTTTTCTTTATCTTCATAATATATATCCAAGTTATCCTTACATGATGCTGAAAAACTAGTGCATGCTTTTATTACTTTTCTCACAAAGCCCCCCAGCTCTGGAATAACCTTCCAGATAATGTTCAGGACTCAGACACTGTCTCAATCTTCAAATCTAGGCTGAAAACTTACTTGTTCAGTGTAGTATTTGGTTATTAATGTCTTAATTTTGTTAAGTTAAAGGCTACAGATCCAGGGGTTCATGGACATAGGACATAGTAAACTGGGATGTTGGTGCTGCCGTCTGACTCCTTCACGTAATCACTCAGGTTTGTGATGGTGAAACGGTTGAATGCCAATGTTTCAGGATCCTCCCATGTTTATCTTACCTTCTGGTTCTCTCCATAGTTAGGCTGTTATAGTGTTATAGGGTCAGAGTCAATCACCACACTCTGGTAATATTTACATTCTCTGTTCTCCATATATCCAAACATTTCTGTACCTTTTCTGAGTCAATGATGACTCACTGGCCTAAGCTGATGAAATGCCAACCTTGAGCTCCTCTGCCCCATCTGAGAAGGACCCCATGCGCCCTTGCCACCACTTCATATTGACTGCCCACCTTCCGGCTACTGGACCTGGACTAGTTTCCCACTCTGCCCTGGACTAGTTGCCCACCTGCCATCACCAACTATGCAGATATTTACATAGACCCTAATTGCTAGTGTTACTATTATATCCACCAGCAAATTAACATTACTTCAGTACACCAGAGTATTAGAACAGTGTCCCCTAAATAACTATGTATAAGTAGTTTGACCAGAGGAGGAGGGTCCCCCTTTGTGAGCCTGGTTCCTCCCAAGGTTTCTTCCTCCACCCCTGAGTTTTTCCTTGCCACCGTAGCCCTTTGGCCTGCTCACCACTGGGTTTCTGTCTTATCCTTTGTTCATGTGTTGTACACATTTTTATTTATCTATTTATCTATTTCTGAAAAGCTGCTTTTCACAACATCAAATGTGAAAAGTGCTATACAAATAAATTTTGACTTGATAGGATTTGATTTAAAACATCTCTAAAGCTCTCCTAGTCCAGTATTATTTATAGATATAATAGAACACTGTTTTTATTTCCACATCTGTGTTGGCACTCAGCACTTTTTGTAGTCTGTATTGTTTTGTTTCATGTTGCACCATGGTCCTGTAGGAATGTCATTTCCCTCCACTGTGTACTCAAACTCAAACAATGACAATAAAAGCCTCTTGACTTCAACTTGACCTGATTTGGTAAATCAAGGCTTAATGATGTTAAATCAGGTGAGCTGGTGGTGGAATATAATATATAGAATATACTAGCTGCTGGCATTTTGGAGAAATCTGTAGCTCACAAGCTCACAAGATCTTTCTTTAAACTAGGAAATGATGGTTCCTTTTACTGTATTGATGTTTACCTGCATCTGTTATAAATGTTCCTATTACTGAAATAAAAGCTTGTAAATAATTCAAATAAGTGCCTAAAACATCTGCACAATACTGTATATATTTTCAAATATATTAAAAATAGGGTTTATGGGGGTTATCAGTAACTGACAGCCAAAGATTCTGTTCGATATCTACTGATTAAAAAATAAATTCAACTTTATTGTCTCATTCCAAATTCCAATTCTTTGCTGCTGCCGACAGTGACTAGAAAGGTTTGCTCACTTTGAAGTGTACTGGCTTTCCAATTGGCCCCTTTAGCGCGTGTGGCATCAGCCATTTGTCTGTGTTAGTGAAGCTGGTCAGCACTGAAGAGAAAAATGAATAGAAAGAATAGAGAATGTGGTTGAAGAGAAAAAGAAATCTGAGCAAAATATGGAGCCATTTTTTACTTCTGTCCCTCATTGAAGACTGATTTGGAATGACTCCAGAGCACAGCTTAAAGTGACGAATTGGTCTGTGTGGACTTGATGCAGCAGAGATAAGAATGGAAGCCCTGGGAGCGAGATGTGGATTGCATCACTTGCAGTAGGAGCTGCACTGCATGGCTAATTGACATAAATTAGATATGATCGAGTGCTGAAGCCGGGGATTTAGCGACAGTAGGCTGTGTGGCTCATGGTGAATTGTTGCCATATGAATAACTAGAAACACAGCCATGGAAGAGATCCTTCCACTTACTGAAGACTCCCATCTGTTATATACCTGTGAAATGTTCCTAATAATAGTGTTTAGACTGGTTTACCAAACCCTTCCATTTCCTGTACATTTGTAGTATTATATGTATGATCCTAGATGGGTATATAAAATATTTATTGTGAAGCACTGTTCAGCATGTCCATGGAAAGCAGGATCTTCTAAATGTAGGATTCCCTTGGAGACCCTATATGACTAAGGCTAGGTCCAGATATGCATGCATTGCTTTTTCTCTGCCTTTGCACACAAATATGTTTTGACTGGAAACTGAGATTCTATAAAAAAACATCCAAGGCTTTCTGAGGATTCTCTTTGCTGTATTTTTATGTGGATCGACAGATATCACAATGTAAGCACAATCAGTGCTGACTAATCACTGTGTTTATTTGATTGTGCAGAGATAATGTCTTGTGGTAATATTTTGAAAAAAAAAAATAAATAAAAAAAAAATAAAACTGCACCTGATCAGGAGTGTATGGGTAATTTATATATGGTTTTGGGTCTTGGTGAACGTGCACTGAGGAAATCTTTGCTGATGTTAGAAAATGTGGTTTATCTTCATGTATTTACAGAACTGAGCACCTGTAAAAATCAGCTCCTTACCTGGACAGTGAGTGTTTATTTGGGTAATAAATACATTAATATTATAATACAATGTTGTGTATTATACAAGTTATGGGAAACCAGTATGTGAACTAAATATGAAGCGTTACCTCAGGATGGCTTGGGAACATCCACACCGGTACACCCCGTTAGGAGAGAGGGACAGACAACTTTACTGCCCTTCAAATCAAGTGACATAATAAGAATGAAATACAGTTACTCAGGCTTGCTGTGTTACATTTAAGTGAGGTGTTATCCCGTCAGTGACTTTGAACACTGGCTGATGGCAAGGTGATGTGAATTACTGGAGTTCGAGTGAGGTATTACAGTAGGTTCCTGATGGATTTCATTTCCAAAGTTGTGTGGACATGTAGCATTCCTTGATCCACTTTGTCATACGGTTACTGATAGCACATCTTAGAACCAATTCAGGACAACTTTGGCCCGATGACACTGGAATAACCAGTGCTACTGGATATTGGTATGGTCTAACAGATAATACCACCAGCAGCCACCACACCATGTGGGAGTCTGGGATTTGATTTGCAATCTGGGCAACTATGCTGTGCTACACCAATAAGAGTCAATGGGCATGACTCCTAACAGTACTCTGGCCCTCCACTGTAATATGAGTAACCTTGTACATCACTCTGTATAAGAGCGTCAGCTAAGTGCCATAAATGTAATGTAGATGCTACTGGAATATCCCATCAATGAGGGCCACAAATGGTGAAATAGTGAAATGTAGCACAAGCCAATCCGTGATTCTTTTAGTTGCACCAGTGACCCATGCCATGAGAATACACAGCACACCAGTATACAACCACCACCAGCTTGCACAGTCCTTTGATGACAACTAGGGTCCAGGGTTTCATGGGGTAAATTTACATTAGCCCAAAACAATTTGTACCATGACTCATTGGATCACACCAAATGTTGCCTGTCCATAATCAATTTACAAACAGTGACTTAATGATGGTGATGGAAATGAACACATCAACACACTGGCTGGGGTTCAGGAGAAATCTGGAACCAAAATTGATTCTTCCACCTAGCTCACAACAGCTTTCTTCAGAATTAGAAATCCTGTATTTCACTGTATTTATGATTACATGCATCTGTTCCAATGTAATTTGGAATTTATAGAGCATATACACAGGCTTGCTCCTGAGTATTGGCAAGATGTAATCTCACATTATGAGCCATCACGATCACTCGGGGTGCTGGCTTCCTACTAGTTTCCAGAATCCAGAAGACTTCAGCAGGGGGAAGAGCCTTTTCGTACGAAGACCCCCAGCTCTGGATTTACCTTCCAGATAATGTTCAGGACTCAGACACAGTCTCAATCTTCAAGTCTAGGCTGAAAACTCACTTGTTTAGTGTAACATTTGGTCATTAATGTTTCACCTTAGTTACAGACTGCAGATCCAGGGGTTCCTGGACATAGGGAAATATGGTGGAGCAGTTGGACACCAGTGTTTCAGGGAGCTCCCATGTTTATATTACCTTCTGGTTCTCTCCTTTTAGGTATGCTGTTATAGTCAGATATGCTGTCACTCACCATAAACTGGTAATGTTTACATTTCCTGTTCTCCACAAATGTAAACACTAAACGAATAATATCTTTCTACCTTTCCCAAGTAAATGATGACCCACCAGCCCAGGCTGATGAAATGCCAACCTTGAGCTCCTCTGCCACCCCTTCACATTGGTTCTGGGCTAGTTGTCCACCTGCCATCACCAACTATATGGAAATTTACTATTATTAGTTACTATTATGTCCACCATCAAACTAACATTGCTTCAGAACACCTGCATATTACAGCAGACATGAGGAGGTCCAGTGTCCCATTAGAAAGTATGTATAAATAGTTTGACCAGAGGAGGATGGGTCCCCCTTGTGAGCCTGATGCCTCCCAAGGTTTTTTCTTGCCACTGTTACCCTTTGGCTTGCTCACTGGTGGGTTATCTTTTGTTTCATGAGTTGCTAATTTTGTTGTACTGCTATGCAAAAAAGAAAACAAACTGTAAAATTACAGTAACTGTCAGCAATTCTTTTACAGTACTGATAATGCAATTGCATTTGCAGCTGTACAGTGTATAGTTTTTACTGCACACAGTATATTAGCAGTGTCAGATGAGCATGGTTACTTAATGCCAACAACATAGTCAGAAAGTCAGACAAGACATATATACACTTTAGAGGATAAAACCTATGGCAGAAAATATTTTTCAACCCATATTTGGGCTCAAGGACAAGACACATATAAATAGTTTCCCTCAAGACAAAATTTGTAAAATAAAGCCATAAAGCCAAACTGCTACAGTATCAGTATCACAACAGTAGGGTGAGAATTTTCTAAGCAGGATTGAGTCACCAAAGAGGGGAATGTTCCCTTTGATGCCATCGTAGATACTGTGTGACAGAAAAGAGGATTTCCCCCAAGTGTCTAGTGCCTGAACCATATTGGCACTTCTGCTCCCTATATTTTCTGCTTTCTTCTGGGTTCGTAAATCATTCCCTGCAGTTGGTGAATATGACTTTCTCATTTAAGTCTGATGTATTGGGTAGTTAGGAATGTCTGCTTGCACATTGAGACCATCTATATTATTAGCACACAGAATAATGGCATAGTTTAATAAGTCTAAGGTTATTAATGTTATTGGTTGAACTTATTTATTCAGCTGTCATTCTCAACTTCACTACTTTTATTACTTCACTCTCATCATTTACATTAAATAGTAGTTTTCTAGAGATCAGCACATAGAATTGCTAAAAAAAGCAAATGAAAATTCCCATTTGATTGCAGAAGACCTTCAAGAAGAACTCTGGTGGTGTGCTGGTCTACTGACACTGACCACTGATAACGTATTGGAGGGAGATAAACAATCTTAACTGACTAGCAGAACTTTTAGTTTAGAACGTCATTAGATGAAATTCATCTAAGCATTCATTTTCCCAGGATTTGGAAAATGAATTATCCACATGTTGATTCACATGGGACTAATATATCTTGAGGTTATTTTTTTACAGTTTAACAATAGAGTCTGGAATTTTTACTGACATGGGAGTGCAGTAAAAGATACTCACATTATTGTCTTTCTGACATTTGTATGACCTGTATTAAGATGAGAAACACATTTTGTATTTATTCTGTAATCAGTCAAAATGTGTCACTATGTCACATATCTGTCTTGTCCCTCTGGTCTGGTCTTTGTTTGTTTATATCCCGTCCTGCTTCTGAGCACGTCCTGTTCCATTCTCAGCTGTGTCTCTGCGTATGGTCAAGTCCAGGTGTGTGTTCTCAAAGTTGTGTTCTTAAAGATGGGGAAAAAAGCTGGTTCATCTGCACGGAGGAAAGTGGAGATGCATCTAAATTACTGTTATTTAGGCAAATGGATTAGATCTCATATAAAGTGCAAATTCTCAATTTCACTGTGTCTGCATATTTTCAGAAGACAATTCATGACAGCATGTGACATTTGTGGTATGTTTAGTTGTATAGGGTTGTTGGGGCAGCTGTGGCCGGTTGGAGTTGGTTAAAGAGTGAACTCAGAGCCAGACGCTTGCTAGTGTGATCCTAGGATCAGTGGTAAATGGAGTGTGGGTGAAGGAAGGGTGCTTTCTCTAAACTTCAATTTCTCCCCAGGTGCTGAAATGGCTGCCTCTCACTCTGTGTGAGTGCCCCAGTCACTAATCACTAGTCACTGTTGTGTGTGTGTGTGTGTGTGTGTGTGTGTGTGTGTGTGTGTGTGTGTGTGTGTGTGTGTGTGTGTGTGTGTGCGAGCATTTTCCCTCCCTTACTAGTCTAAATTCTGCTGCTGTGGCCCTAAAGATCTTCAATATCTAGACAATATGGGACATTTATACAGTAGGACCCCACACACTGCACTGCAACTGTAGTGCAGTTTAATCTCATTAATCTGTTTCCTAAAAATCATACCTTTAGTAAACCATTGTTTGATAACATATATTAGTGACCATTTATATGTCTGTGTGCACATGTTTTTTCCCTTGTATGATGAAATGCCAGCTAGCCAGCAAGCCTGAAGGACATTGTCATTGGACCAAAGAAGTAAGGAACTGGCAGGTCTAGGAGAAAGACATATTAGAGGACATCTCTCTCTTACTCTCCCTCCTTGTCCTGTGCTCAAAACCTGTGCAGGCCCCATCCATTAAGAAAAACAGGTCAGATAAAATGTGAAAGGAATTCCAGTTGATGTTGAATTCTAAAGAAATGTGGCCCCTTTGTGTACAGCTTGGCCCTTCAGTGTTAAGGAACAGCACATTATGCTATGACTTTGTCAATCATGAGGCAGGGAGGTAAGTATCTAAATGCCATCTCTGATCTTCAAACACAATGTGATGATGATACACGACTCAAAGAAATTCCATAACTTTCTGGATTTTGTCAGAAAAGATAGAGCAGGAGTGGGAAAAGAATGAGTCATAATGTCAACAGACGTTAATAATTGAGAGAGAGAGAGTCACAAAAAAGTGAGCTTTTAAGGAAGACATCGCCTGTGATTCTGCTTTTGCTCCGCCTGTGGATTGGTCAACTCTCATTAACGTTCCTCGGTGCAGAGCGGCCGCTTCTCATCGCTTTATAATTCTCACGCACACTTCAGACAAATTACTCTCTGCATATTATTAGCTATTTTTACCCTCAAGGTTAAAGCTGGCTCGGCTGTGGTGGCAACGGAAACAACAACACTGATGGATCAATGCTGGATTATTTCAGGGTCCTTGCAGCCTTGAATGAGTCTTATCTTATTTGAATTTTAAGCATATATATATATATATATATATATATAATGAGCAAGAATCCAGCAATTAAAGCGAGCCATTGCTGAACACCAAGGTAATTGTCAGTCATTCATTCGCAGATAGATCAGAACTGTGCTGTTTATGTAAGTGTTCAGCCTAATCTTACCAGAACAAAAACCTTATTCACATATGAGTCACTGCTTTCTGCTTTCTGCAGCCCCTTGACTGTTGCTTTCTTAACCTCAAGGGGGTGTTTTAAAGCTGAAAATTGTCAAGGTAGGTACTTGCCATAAGCAGGTCTATGACTGAAGCAATAACAATGTGAATGTTGCCTTCGGAATTTTCGATGAGGCTGTTCAAAGCACGCCCTCATCACAGTTATGGCATGGCTTGATTCAGAGCCAGCTTGGGTGTATTTCACACACTGTGCCCACTAGATATGTTTGAATGTTGTTCTTTTACATTTAGGTATACAAGATGTATACAAGAATAATAATAATAATAATAATAATAATAATAATAATAATAATAATAATAATAATAATAATAACAATAAAGAATGAAGTTTTAAGGCAATTATTTGTAGGAACTAGTTATACAATATACTGTGTGGAAGTATCAGGAATGGTTTCTTATAGCATCATTTCTGTATCTAGCACAGTCTGGCAGATGCTACAAATGAAACAAAGCCCCATATTCTCAGGAGTTGGCTGTGTGCTGGCACACCAGCATCCTGAACTGGGGCAACAATGCTGGAGGATGTAAATTTTGGGTTGTGTAAATATTAATGAGCCATGACTAGTCTTTATTCAACTATGTCAGGGAAAATCATGTTTTCTATTCAATGGCACCTTGAAATAAGTTTTGATTTACCACAAAAATGTATTTAAGCTGGCAGCCTCTTCAGGGGTCCTAGAGGTGTTTTTATTTTTATTGGTGTTCTGTAATATAAGATAGAATAAGGTAAAATAAGATACAAACAAACAAACAAATAAATAAATACATACATATTTGCATAAACAGTCTACAGTATATGAGCGTAAAAATATGACAGTAACTTGTTGGCAGCTGTTTTCAGGTACATTTTAAGTAACTAGTTTTTATATACATACAGCATATTTGGGCATAGTTAGGCCCAAGAAAACCTTTATGTTATTTTTTTTTTTTACCATATATAAACATTTGGGCATTTAGGCTAAAGTCTAACCTAAACTAAACCTAAATTAAACCTAATAAAGTTTAAATGTTTAAACATGTTTAAAAATATATAGCTTTGCATATATTCCCCTTTATTATTATTATTATTATTATTATTATTATTATTATTATTATTATTAATGATAATAATAATAATAATAATAATAATAATAATAATAATAATAATATTTTATTATTATTATTAGTAGTAGTAGAAGTAGAAGTAGTAGTAGTTGTAGTAGAAGTCATGGTAGGAGTTGTAGTATTTTTATTATTTCTGTGCTGCACAGCACAGACCTGAGTTGAGTCTGGGTTTTCTCCATTTGCTCCGGTTTCTGCCAACCTTCCAAAGGCACACATACAGTATATGGATGAAAGCATTGTGATATCTATAAATTACACCTCACAGGAGCTTTTGTGGCACCTCAGTCTAAATTCACAGGCATTAATATGGATCTGGTCCCCCGTTGCAGCTCTAATAGCAAATTTGGAATTCAATTACGGAGTCATAAAAGCGTGGTGACATTTATGCACTATGCGTCTCAGCACCTGGTGACCCTGCTCTGTAACTTTACCTGATCTGCCACGTCTTGGTGGAGTTACTGAGGTTTCTAAATTATTCAGCTTTTCAATAAAACCACTCATAGTTGATCACAGGGAAGACATTTCACAAACTGATTCTTGCAGCGATGGCATCCTATTACAGAACCACAGTCAGTGAGCGCTTTAGATCCCCCCGTTCTTTGTAAAAGGTCGACTGCATGGTGGTTTGCTTGATATTATACACTTTGGACAATGGGACTGAATAATTCAGTGATTAGATGGTGTCAAAATATGTTTGTCCTTACAGTGCAGTAGGTAAATTGTTCATGTCTAAGTGAATTGTTATGTGTGATGCTCTACGAAGATCCGTGTTATTCGCTGCTTCAGAAAAGCACTTTAACAGCCGATGAAGTTGTATGATTGAATGTATTATCGTTACAATAGTTACAGTGAATATACTTCATGCAGTTTAATCTGTCTTCAGTGTAAATGCTTTTCAGAATGCTGTGTAAAATTCTGCATAAAACTGTATCATACTGCCTTGAACACACTGCATTATTGTAGGAATAAAGTCTTTGAAATATGAGCTTGCATAAATGAATTATGGATTTGGTAGAGGCTAAAACCTGAACCTACGCAGACCAACCAATTTTACTCAAACCATTTATGGAGCTATAGAAATCTTTCATTTCACATTCCTTTTAGTGGAACTGTGATCTTTTTTTTCCCTTTACTATACAATTCTAAGCCTCTGAGGCAAATGTTCAGATAACAAAAGAAAACAAAAAAGAGAAAACAAGCACACACAAACACACGCACACACACACGCGCGCACAGTGTGTGGTCTCAACATTGTTTTTGATGTGTGGCTTCACTATGATCGTGCTGCTTTGATCACCTCACCATGATCTTGTTGCCCTGACATCAGAACAGAGCTGTCCTCAGGAGTGGAAGACCAATATTTATTCAAGCATTAAACATGCTAATGGTAGCCGACAAGCAGGGAGGCTCTTTCACTCATGGTTCGTCTACACATATTAGATTACAGTCACTTGCTCAAACACTTATGTCAAAGTGGCAGCTGTAATTGCGGTCACGTTAAGTTCATGCTAACGGCAACATCTATCCTGCTATACTGTTTAATTTTAACAAAATTAAAGCGCTTGTTGACCCAGCCGTCCAAATGAAGAAGCAAAATTGTCTGTTGCAGTTCATTGCATCAGAAATTGTCTTAACGGTGCCCTAGAATGGAAAACTGTATGTGACTTGTAGCTAGACTGACCACATATCCCAAACATGCCCTCTGTTTTGGATGTAAAAAATATGTCTGGGCCAGATTTCTAAATTGTGGAAAATGGCCGGGTCAGTGCTTGTTCCACAGTTGCAACACTGTGTGCAGATTTTTTTTTTACATCTGTTTAAATACTGCGTTCCCTCTGTCACTGCTGACTGACATGATACCTCCTTATACATCAGCCAATGATCAAACCGCTTCCCACCACAGCCTAAAAATGTCAGAATGCAAATGTAAATAAGCACACATCAGTTTGACTTTACTAGATCTTTCACTTTACTTATGTATGTATTATTGATGTAAAATGTGTTTTTGTTTGTTTGTTTGTTTGTTTGTTTGTTTGTTCTTTGGGGGGGGGGGGGCATATTTTATTTTAAGTTGACATGAAAGGAACCAGTTAAGCTATTTTCTGTTATTTATAGAAACCACGGATGAGGTATATGACCAGAGAAAAAGGCTCATTAACGTGTTCATTTCAAATACTGTTGTATTGTCACTTGAAAGATTCCAGCAAAACCAAAACAGGGCTGAAGAACAAGATCGACGCCAATAACAAACTTTACCTGATCCCAGCCCACTAGCAAATCAACCTTGACAACTAAAGATACATTGGGTTAAAACACAACAGCCAAGAAATAGCGTTTTGATACTTTAAGTGACAAGTGTGAAAATCGCCACCAGAAACATCTAGTCATCAGACGATGGGTTGCCACATGAACAAGGCCTCATGTCTGTGGCTTTTCCTGTGCTAGTGTCCTTGGAAGGGTAGGTCAAAACTCGACAAGTAAGTGATCATGTTTTCATGCTAGATTAAATCCATTGTCAACTGGCTTTTTCCATCCCTTCACTCCAACACTCACAACCACACTGGATGACCTCAGACCAGAGCTAACCACACTTCAGAAGGGAAACTAAAAGCTGGTTGGAGAGATGAGTGCTAGCTGTCTAGAATCTGTTAAGTTATCCAACTACATATCATGCTGAGTAAAAACAGAGAGAACAGCAAATTAAGTAAATTAATAAAATAAATAAATAGTTCTTATAAGGAGTCCCACTTTTGTTTTGGTGGAGACGACCAACAAATCCATGTAAGATCATCAGTTTGTTGTCACAGTACACATTAAGTAGGCCTGGTGTCACTTTTGCCAGATCACCTTTGGTCTTCATTACTGGCCTTTTGATAGGCCAACATTATGTTAATGAGGTCCTGCAGCCAGTGGCCCTAATTTATCTGCATACTCCAACATTCCAACAGGACAGCACTTATCCATGTACTGCTGCCCGAATCAAGAGCTCACTAGACCTATCCCTGACTGAAAATGTACGGGATGTTATTGGACACACTATCGACAGGAACTAAGGGAGAAGATTCAAGCTCCATGGAATGGATTTTTGTAGGACACCATTGGGAACTTCTATAACTCAAGGTCAAGACTTGTGGCATGTTGTGTTACTGTATGTGTAACTCAATAAATATTGCCCCGAATTCCCAATACCACAATTTGTTCTGAGTGCAGCTATTTGTTTCTTGTTGTTGTTGTTGTTGTTGATGTTGTTGTACTGAAATATGTATTTTTAAAAGATAGCAATGTAAATGTGACTGAATTGAGTCGTAGAGTCTTACAGCTTATACAAGAATGCCTTGTGACCACCTCTGCTGCTTTGGGGCATTTTTCACAATGATGAATCATGTTGATTTGCCCAAAGCGTCCTTTGCCTCAAGCTCCAGAGAGCCTGTGTGTGCAATGAAAAACGTTGACACAGTCATAAACCCCCCTCACCCCCACTAATTTGGCGAATATGACATTATGTAGTTGCCAAAAGTGACATTTGGGCTAGAATTATTTATGGTATGGGTCACTGCTACTTTATTACAGAATATAGGAGTGCACTGCCGGTTATGATCTAATAATGCACAAGATTACCACTACAGGCTTCCCAAGGGCAGGACATTCTTAACTAGCATCCATTGCTGCTCTGGGCTGAATCTATCAGTGGCTCATTCTGTGGCCGCTTCATGCACTTTGCTAGTCTCATTTCTGATATTACCACAAGTCACATAAATAAATCCAATTTACAGCCGATGTAGTCTTTTATCAAGCACTCAGGTGCCAGACTGACAGTGAGCTTTTACAACATATCATGCAGCCCACATTTATGAGACCATCAGCAGGTGTTAATCTGGCATAATGTGGGGGCTACTCATACAAGGGCACTTAATACTAATAGTTCCACAGAAAATTCATAAAATGTGCACTTGCTCCGAGAGAAATTAGACCCGGAGTCTATCCCTCCCAAAGAAAACTTTCCCAACAAGAGAAGGGGATGAAACCTTCTTTTAACTTTTAAAAAGAAATTCATTAAAATAAATAAATACATTTGGAGCATTTCTGTTGGTCTGCTTCCCATGAAACACAATATAAGGCAGCTGTCAGAGTCACACTGCATAAAAGTAAATCTAAATATATATATATAAAAAAAAAGAAAGGCAAACATGAAAATGTGGAACATTGTATACTATTGTTGTTAATTCACCCTACCTTAAAAAAAATAAATAAATAAAAATAAATAAATAAATAAATATTTTTTTATATTTTAAACATTTTTTTATATTTTTCAATTACATTTAATATTTATTTTAATTTATTTACTTAAAAGAGATTAAAAATCATGTGTAAAATGATAATACAAATGCATATTGCTGGTGAGGAAAAGTTTAGGACACCCACACATTTATTTCTACTCTAAAACTAGAATCAGGTTCACCACCTCAGCTGCAAATGATTAGATCATTGTTAAAGTGGATTTTGAAGAAGTTTGCTCTTGAATGTTGAAGAGCCTAAAAGCTCTCTGAGGCCTTCAGAAACGCTGTAGATGCATATGAGTCTGCGAAGGCATTTAAGGTATCTCAGAACTTATAGAAATCAGGTGCAATGTGCATTTGTTGATTATATCTGAACTGCTGCTGCACAGTTTGTTAGCTCCACAGCTGACCAGATATTGTTTGGGTAGTGGGCCATTCTCATTACAGAAATGGCACCAACATGGTGATGGCATGTCAGAAGGTGTAAAAATGCATCAGGAAAATGTGTAATACCTGGCCAGCTGTCTTATCTGGGTCCCTTTCCACTGATAATTTGGGGTGACTGAAAAAATACTGCATAGAAATATATGAGCTACAGACAGTTACTACATGCCGACAAAATGCACACATAACCGTGGCTGAAAGTTTACATACATTTATCTTGGTAGCACTTTATTTTTCAGTCAGGTAAACAGACAGTGGACCTAGAGAGAGGCGTTATGATTGTGCAGTTTAGCAAAATAAAAATTCAATTCAATGTGAAACAATGTGGACAATTTAGGGGGTATCAATACCAAGGCACTGTATGTACGTAAAAAGTGTAAGCACTACAATTTTACCACTAACTTCAGAGAAAGTACTGCACTACATACCTGGTAGTTAGTATTGCCTTAGTAAGTATGTACCATGAAATTACTAGTACTTACTCTTTACCTATTAAACAATAGGTGTTTACCAGACCAGAAGAGGTGCTACCTTTATCTTGGATATGAATGTAATGACAGTAATGAGTTCTTATGAATTTCTTTGTGGATTTTGTGGTGTATAAGGTGTGTTTTATTTTTCTTTTCTTTTATTTTTTCAACACAAAAGGAACAGAGGGTCAAGAATACATAGTTACAGTACATCTACACCCATTTCGATTATTAATTTACTTGTGCTGGAAAGTCCAATATGCCCTTCAACTTTAAATTTTCTAAATATCCTGTTAATGATCATGATTGATATATACTTTGTGCTCACACAATAAATATAAATATATAAATAAAAATAAAAAAATGTTTGTTTGAATAACCTGTTGTTTCTCAAACTCAGCCCCCCACCCCTCCTCCTTCCAACACCAAATTCAACATATCAGCTCATTAAAGTGCTTGCACAGTTGCAGGGGATGAACATTAAAACAGAGAAACATCAGGGGAACACCAGCACTGAGTCCCAGGTCTCTTGGAGCTATTTTTAAACCACTGCAAATTCCACAATCAGTTCAAACAACTGTGAGGGCAAAGTATTGAGAAACATTTGCCAAGCTCTGGAAGAAAACCCAAACCCAAGCAAATTGTTTTGATGGCCAGGAAAAGCCATAAAAAAAGCCTCCAAGGCAAAGGCCTTTAATGAACTAGTGACAAGTAAATGTGAGACCTTCAACTCCTAAAACACACGGTGGTGGCAGCTTCAACTGTGTTTAGTAAGTATATGTGATAAAGTGCCCTGGATTAACAGACACTTGGACCAGTATTTTGATGTCATAGTCCTTTTAGAACCATCATATAACAAGAGTTAATTCCAGCCACACAAGCTGATTGGTTGAGAAGCATCACACACCACATTTTTGTTCCACAAACATTGTATGACTCCGTGAAATTATGCTGGCAAGTAAATAATGGCAGGAATTCTTTAAGTAACATAACTACTTTGAGCAAAATAGCAAAACATAAGTAAATGTATTAAGACAATGTGACAAATCCGGAGATGAAGCAGCCAATTTCTTGTCCCCTTGCCCTGATTTTGTGCCAACTGCAACCACTTAAGTGGAATCGCCCTCGATTAGGCTTTGAAAACAGGGGATCTCTTCAGGGCTTGTTGTAGCTCAGGGAAGTGTGCACTGTGCTTGAATAAATACATGTTAGGTGGAACTGAGATGTTTGACGTTGTGTGTCTCTGAGACTCATGAGGTCATGTGATTCAGCCCTCTGCCCAGAGCTAAGATCACTAGAATACACAATAATAAAAGACAGAGATGGAGAAACAGCTCCTGGCTGTGCAGTGTGAGTGCAGTTTGTTAGTGTGACATAGGAACAAGCTGTCAGTTAAGTAACTATGATTTTGCGTATGGAAATGCTAAAATGAACACATATTAATTGTCACTCAGTTAATTTATTTCTTACTTTAATTATGTTCTAAACGGTTGTAAAAAAGCAATATCAAATACAAAGTTGCGTGTTATCGTAAATAGCAGCACAGCTGCAATGAAATACTACACTCGTCTTCAGCTGTTGTCTGCTTCATCACACCCATGCTGTTGTTTCACGATAATGCACTCCATCTCGTGTTCAGTTGCTTTATTGCAACATGCAGACAGCACAGCCTGACATAGTGGAGTACTCCTTCCACAGTAAGAGTCCAGACTAATTACACTGTTTACATTTAAGATAATGTGCCCTGATTGATTCAAGTTCACTTGAATTAATTCCAGTATGATGATACAAAAATCCATGTATTTATAATAAGAGGAATAAAATCTGTGTGGCCATCCACCAGAAATTCACTGGCCAAAATTCAAGGCTATTACACAAAGCATTACAGTCAGACCTCAACAACCTGCCACTTTGATCCCACTTTGGGTGAGTTCTGGTCAGGGACATAGTCATGGAGACAAACGCTCAGGAAAACACACACACACACACACACACACACACACACACACACACACACACACACACACACACACACACACACAAAGCACAAAGGTAAATTACCTTTCCCCTCCAATTTTACCTCAACAGAGGGAAGCACATTTGCTGAATCTGTAAACATGCATTGCACTGTTCATCAGGAACCGTGTGAACAAGCAGAAAGAGACTCATATTTCTTGCTCTGATTACATCGGCTTTGTTCTCAGGACACACCAGAAACAAATGGATTGAAGCCATGAGGGCTATCGATTTCTATCTCTATAAATATACATTTGCCTTCTAAATATTTCAGAGCTGCTAAGCCATGCAATTTACACTTGGTAAGAAAGAAGCACCAACATCACACCTGTGTTTGGCTTCTCCCATAAAACATACACTAAACGTCCACATGTTTTATCAATTCCCTTTCTAATGAACACATGCAGCTACATTAACTTGACATGACACACACACAGACACAGCTTGAGAAGTATTGCAAATAGAATAGGACTCTCATGGGGCAAATAAACATGAGCCTATTGGCACCATGTCTAATGTCAGGTATGGGCCAGAGACGTATAAAGCCCCCCAGCATTGTACTGTGGAGCAGTGGAGCTCCATATGTTTTCTGGAGCACCATACTTTTAAGATGGGGAGTCATTGAATGCAATCAAATCAACACAGCAATGTTCTGAAATGTTAACAATGTTATTATAAGTTAATGTTATTACTTCTTGTTTGCTGAATGTCAGGCTGGTTGTGGTGGGCTTATTGCTGTGATAATGTCAGATCTGACAACTGGTTTATGCCACCTGTTTTATTCTCCTCTGTGGTTCAGTTTTGGTAACCTGTGTATATTTGCTGTGTTATGTTTGTTTAAGGAGTCCATTGTTATCTTAATGCTAACATACCAGGAAAATCCCCATTCCCAGACTGACACACATTAGCATTCAGTGGGGTTAATAAGTCAGTAAAAGTTAGTTAAAAGAAGAGTTTTCATTTCGTTGATATGATTCATAAGAATATTAACTCTATTGTAACAGGAGAGGACTGGTGAGTTTCTAGATTACTTGTGGTACTGTGGCACACAGAATTTAAAGGTGCACAGTTGTACCCGTCTGCTTGCCAATTAATTATAGGAGCACGAGTGTGTTTAGTAAAAAGGCTGTTAAACATTAAACAGATGAAGTGATATATCACTAAAGTGGACATTACACTGCCATGGATGAGAAATAAAGAACAAATTAACTCTTTGTTAACAAAAAAAGACAAAAAACAAGAAAAGCACTAATTTCCAACTGAATTAAATCCCAAAGGAGTTCCAGAGTCAGTTTACTGCTCTGTTCACATGTATATGCACAACCTGCATGCAGACTCTGACTGATCAGCTTGAGGGTCTAGGCAGATAATGTGTTATAGAAGAAAATAAGAAGGGAGGGGCTGTGTGCACTCTCGGCACACAATATTAAAATTTTAGAATAAAAGTCATGAAAATGGATAATACTGATATATAAAATATTATATATTATAAATATAACAAAGAATATTTAAGGTGATTTTTCAATTTCAATTTCAATTTTTTGGTGAAGATTTGAATAATCAATCAGAATTTCAGTTCAAAACCATTCTGGATGATCCAGGATTTGTGAGGTATAAAATATGACTTAGTCCTTATAAATAAATAAATAAATAAATAAATAAATACATTTTTGATGAAGTAGTACAAGGGCATACATTACATCCATACATGTAATTGTTTTCTTTATTCTTTATGCTTTTAATTTACTATTTTTTTCTGTTCATTTATACACCTCAAATGAAGACTCATATTTAAGAAGCCTAGGACTTATAATAACAATATCTGTCATGTGTGATTATGTGAAACTCTTGTAGGATTACCACTCTGGCTACCAGTAAACAGTTAAAACAGCTACAAACAGCTTCTTGCTAAACAGCTTAAACTGGGAGAAGACAGACAACCAACACAACACACAACATAATTGTATCATATCATAAAACCTCTTTAACTTTATTAAGAATCTGTTTTTTAACTATTGGACTATTTTATATCTTATCGTGTTAAATAGCACATGTCAATGTCAGTTATAACTCACAGATTTTATGGGTTACACAACAGCTTTGTGGAATTTTGGATGTAAGCATATGAGCTGAGCATGTACCTTACCAGGCCTAAATTGACTGCTGTGCCACTGATCTCAGCAGGGCAGCGATAAGTGCTCGCTAAAGTCATTAATCATTGCAGTGCTTCAGTGTTGCTGAGCTCCAGGTTGTCATTCACAGTCCAATATGGGAGATGTCCTGTCTCTCTTAATGAATTAATGCAGGTTAATGAGCGCATGGATATCTGACCTACAGATGGTTTCTGTTCATGAGAGACCATCTGCTGGATTACAGAGAGCCAGTCAGGAGACCATATGAGCCTGGACAAGTACATTTTCTCATTTAATAGGCCTTGTTTGATACTCAGTGCATCCACAGCACTTATCAGCAAGGAAAAAAAATAAACATGAAAGGGGTATTTTTGGATTAGCTCAAGTGTTCAACAGTGCTGAGTTTGTAGCCAAGCATACAGCACATTATGCCTGTCAGAGCCAAGTACGACTGGTGCTGAAGCTATAATACTACAAGGTATTATTATTACACTGCAAATAATGATGATTTTTCATTTTCCAGGGGGCTCATATATATTCATTGAAAGTATAATTATCAGGCACCTTGGACCCCTTCTGAATGCCTTCATGACCCTTCAAATGAAATGAAATAGACGGATAATTTAGAAGCAGTAACTGCTGGTGGCCGTGTTTGGATATTAAGCAGCACAATGAGGGCAAAATATGCAAAGTGAGTAAAAGGGCACAAAGTCACCTGTTATAAGGTGCTTATAGAGCCACTGTGTTGTTGCATCAAGGGGAATTTGTCCTCTGCATAAAATGATTGTCTTTATCATGTATTTCAACTCACTGCTATGTAGTAAAATTCATCAGCACAAAGATGAGTTAGTTAAAACATTATTTATATAATAAGTCTGTTAATTACAATCTTAATATATTATTACCCTTCTATTGTTATATTAAAATTCTAATATTAATCTAGTTTCAGATCTAGTTTCAGTGAAGATAATTATATCAGATGCTCCCAAAAATGCACATGCACAATGTTAAATGGCCCTTAGGTGTGTGGGTGTGATAGGCTCCTATGGACTGATGCCCTGTCCAGGGGGTATTCCTGTCTTGTGCACGATGACTTCAGACGGGCTCTGGATCAACCACGACCCTATTCAAGAAGAAGCAGATAAGATAACTATTAACTGACTGACTGACTAAAAAAACAACAACATTTAGATATTTAGACTTACATTAGACAGGACTTACTGTCTCCATGTCCCTATATTATGATACAAGAGCATGGAGACACTGTAGCTCTCGGTCTGTGAGTCTGAAATTTAGCAGCCCTGGCACCATTAATGATCATAAAAGCAGACTGAACCAACAGTTTTCATTCAAATTTCTTTTTAAACTGGGTTAAACAGATGGTTTTCAATAATTCAGAGGCAAATGTCTGCAAAATCCTATCTACCATGCACAGAAGTTGCAAAGCCTACCAGAGTAGAGTGTACGGGCCTTAACCTACTTTGGTCCTGAAACTGCATTACAGCTTCTGCATTACACTACATCTTTCACCACTTCATTAACTGGCTGATGTAGGAGATCACTCTTAAAACGAATGTGTCAGGAATGAGATGCTTTCCCATAGAATAATCTGATTTGGCTCACTTTTATTTCTTTTTTAAAGATATGTGAGTATTAATAACCTTTTTAAAGAGCGTTTGTCAGGGTGCACTGAGCAGATGAGGAGAGGCAGACATACAGTACTTGCAGGGTTTGGAATATTTATGATAAGCATGGAAGGTAAACATGATGGATACATGACAACCTTCATGTAACATTAACGACCAGAAAGTTCATGAAGGTAGTTTTTCAGATTTGCTCAACGTTTTTTAATGTATCTGTTAATAAGTATCTGATAACACAACATAACACAAGTTTAGTTCCCAGACTTTTAGTCTTATATTCCGATTGCTTACGTCTAAATCAAATGCAGAATTCCCTTTCTTTCATCATAAACTTTGTTTCTGTGACCACGGCAAAGAAATTTATGCATTTTCAGTGTAGAAACAGTCGATTTTGCATCTTCTCATTCATACAGTCAGACTAAGAACACTATATGCATCGCAAATTTACACAGATTACCAACAACCATTCAGAAGTGTGTGGTTTACTGAGATTTATCACTACACTGCAAATCAATTTCACCAATCAGTCCTCAAATATAGTCGCCCATTGTGTTCTCATTATATTGTCCTTGGTAACGACGTTCGAAGTTTATAATGTTCTGGTGAAAGCGCTCGTTTTGCTCCTCTGAATAAGCATGTTCTCTTTGAACTTATTCAGATGAGCATCAAGGATATGGATTTTGAGTGACATCCTGCAGCCCATTGCAGCATAGTTCTTTATCAGAGTCTGAACCATTTGTTCATAGTTGTCATCTTTATCATTGCCTAGGAAACCGTGAACCACTGCAACAAAACTCTTCCAAGCCACGCTCTCCTTCCTATTCAGCTTCTTGGGAAATTCACTGCATTCTATGATCTTCTTGATTTGTGGTCCGATGAAGACACCAGCTTTGATCTTTACTTCAGACAGCTTAGGGAAATGATCTTGAAGGTACTTGAAAGCTCTCAACTCCTTATCTAGAGCCGTGACAAACTGTTTTATGAGCTCCAACTTGATGTGTAGTGGTGGCATCAGCACCTTGCGGGGATCCACCGGTTTCTCCCAATTTAAGTTGTTCTTCCCCTCACAGAACTCTGTCCACTGAGGCCAGTCCCACCTGTGATAGTGCGCTTCAGTATCCCGGTTGTCCTAAAGGCAAATAAAGCAAGGATACTTTGTAAAACCACCTTGGAGGCCCATCAGGAATGACACCATTTTAAAATCTCCGACAACTTTCCAGCCGTACTCATCATACTTCAAGGCACGTAGCAGCATCTTGACACTGGTGTATTCCTCTTTCAGGTGCACTGAGTGAGCTATAGGAAGAGACGGATACTTGTTCCCATTGTGAAGCAGCACGGCTTTGAGGCTATTGCATGAATTGTCTGCGAAGAGGCACCACTCTTTCGGGTTACAGGTATGGCCTCGAATAGACTGGCACACTGAAGTATGCTTTGTAGGCCTCACACATCTTAGCAGATGCTTTCACAGAGTACTTTTTCACTCTTGTCTATAAATTGGCCACATATGTAGCAAAATGCATCTGCTGGACATATGCAACCTCTTGATGCCATCTGAATGAACTGAGTTGCTGTGTTCTCTTCCTCTGTAGAACATCAAATGAAATGGTTAGTTTCAGATAACTGTATTTATACAGCTATGTACAATTCTATACAGTCCCAGAAAGTTCTAGGAAGTTCTAGATAATTCTGCACAGTTCTAAAAACTTCTTGATAGTTCTCACAATGCCAGAAGCTTCTTGAAGTCTCTATTCAGCACTAAATATATTCTGAATACTGAATATTCTTAAAAATAGATACATTTTAAAATATCAATGTGCTGACCACAAAAGCAATGTTTACTGGGAATAATAACTTTTTTTCTATTCAATTAAGGCACAAAGAATTAGGAAAACTCACTTTTTTTTAATTATTGCTACGTAGTGTAACCTGAACAGGATTTTCTGGGGCCTCTGAATAGTAGACCAAATGCACATGAGAGCCACCTCAACATGAACTTTGATGGAAAACATTAGATCCAAAACATCTGAACATTTTCCTCAGGATCTTATCACTAAGTGTCTCAAATTTGCTGAAAGTTCAATATGTATCTATAAATAGTGCAGAGTCTTCAGTTTTTTGTATTAATCTCATTTTCAGAATTAAATGGGGAACAGTCTTACATTTTGTGCATTTGCAATGTGTTAACACAACCACCACCATGTCAGTGTAACTGCAGTGCTGAGAATGACCCATCACCCACATGATACCTGCTCTGTGGTGGTCCTGTGGGGTCCTGATCGTTGAAGAAATTGAGAAACAGATTAAATACAGTCTGTAATTATAGACCTACAAAATTCTCCTGTATGGTGAGAGAAGCTGATGCAATGGACAGTGATGTGGTCATAATGTTGTGGCTGATTGGTGAATGAACACTACCTGAGAAAATGTGCAAGGGGGATGACTGTGGATCTGTTAATTGACATATGAGCTCCGTGTTCAGACTAATGAGTAAAAGCTGTGAATCAAATGAATGTTTTAAGATATTTTCAAGTGTATGTGCAGCATTTCAAATCTAACTCCAGTCATCCCACCCAACTTGATAACCCTGATGTTTTATTGAGCCAGCCTTGAGAATTGCTCTGATTATTAAAATAGATAGATAGAAAATATAATAAATAAATAAATAAATAAATAAATAAATAAATAAATAATAACCACAATAAATTAATAACACTATAAATTAATTATTTTTTAACCCTGTACATTATTAATGTCACTTATTTAGCATAATTCATAGTTTGACATTTCAAACCTTCCATAGTTAAAGGCTAAACCAGTTAGAACCTGTATATTTGCACACACTTCAGTCCACACCTCTCTCTCTCATACTGCAGTTCTCTCCACCTGTGCCTCATCTGTAGCCCTGCCCTCTCGTTATCTTCTCCAAGTGTCTCTAGTCTCTGTTTGTGTATAAGTAGCTCAGTGCCTCTTTGTCTGTTGTTAATGAGTTAAAATTTGACCCACTGTGCTATCCACACATGGGAATTAGACTTCCACATTTTACTCATCCACACACAATACACACTAGTGAATTCAATCACCAGACGGTGGAGTGAGGACATGTACCCAGAGCAGTGGGCAGCCAAGGGAGTTCAGTGCCCTGCACACGGGCACTTCAGTCATGTCCTGCAAGTTCAGGGATTTAACCCAGCAACCTTCCAGTCACAAGGATGGTTCCCTTTCTCGTTTTGTCATTACCTGTACTTGCATCTGCCTCCTGCTCGCCCTCCAACCATGACAGAATGACAATGGATGTAGTAGGTACCTAATGGACATGGTGTGCTATCCACCCCAATGTCTCTCCAATGGGTCCACATATTAGGTATGTTATCAGGGACAGGGAGGCCTTCCCAGGCCAGTACTCTTGAGGCTCACCTTCACCAGATGACTGCCCCTTTAAAATCGGGAAAATCTGTGGTTCGAGTGTTTGATGCAGCAAAGGCACCCGAGAGTTCCTGTCAGTGGCATTCACCACCACCCATGCTCTTGTGATTACCATGGTTTGTGCTCCAGAGTCTGCATGCAGGTTGAGTATTTACACGTGAAAAGAGCAATAAACATGCACTGGAAGCTCCTTTGTCATTTAAACTGAGAGTTAATTCATTTGGAAACAAGTGAATTTTAGCTGTTTTCTGAGCTGGATTACTCACTAATAATTCAGTGAACAATGTTTTTAGTTTGCTAACAGTTGGAGAAGGAATTTACTAGTGTGTGAGACTCCAATTTTGGCCTCTAGTTTGCTCTTCAGACCAGTCTGAGTATATAAAATGTTTTTGGTTTTTTTTCACCCTGACACTGAATGTACTCTAGTAATGTATACTGATCAATTGTGTATACACCAAGAGGCTGAGAGGTTAAGGCGTTGGACTTGAAATCCAATGGGATTTCTCCATGCAGGTTCAAGTCATGCTCACAGCAATGATGTTTCAGTGATACATTGCAATCTTTGGTTGCTGTGGTTTGTCTAGCACAGGGAGTAACGACATTGCCTTGTCTGTGACTTTTTAAAATGTGATGTCTCAAAGTAGCTTTACAGAAATCCAGAAATGAGACAAAGGAATTAAAGTTACATTTGTGGCATTGTGGCAGCTAGTCCGTAGAAGCTAGAATCCAGAGATACCTCGTCATTGACAGTGGCCAGGCAACAATTTTGTTTTGAATTGCTGCTAATTCAAGATAATTGGACATGTGAACATGTGGTGGGGAATGCAATAGAGATCAGGGAGGGTCATCCAGTGAGAGTGGGGCAATTGTGCTCTCGTCCCCAAATTTTTTTAAAACACCATTAAAACACCATTCTGAGACGAACATGACCTCCACAATAAAAATGAATAGGCTGAATATGGGCTCCTAAATCACCAGGTTTCTTCTAAGCAAAGGGAGTCCTCTGCTATCTGCAAAAGTTTTTATTTTTATTTTATTTTATTTTTTTTTTCATGGTGTGCTTTGCCATGCATTGGAAATTTTAGTTCAAGTGATCTGCAGACACAGCAATGCCATTATGGCTTATCAGACAAAGTGAGTATTTGATTGCTGCATGTAATTTCCATCAATGTCCTTTTATAGTGGCAGCTGCTGCCTTTGAACCTCACAAGTCACACCTGTATCTTGGAGTTTGTCAGGACTGGAAATCATATTTAATGCGACAGCACATGGAATCAGTGCTAACCCCACTCACACAACACATCCACATTATGGCTGAAGCCCTTGTGTCCTCCACACTTACGGGGAAAAAAAACGGCCCTCTTTGCTTGCTGCTGTGATGAGTAAACTTTGTACATTTTTTATCAGCCACTGCAACTGGCAGTGAACTGAGAGGAAAAGTGTCCTCAGAGGAAAACATGAAGTTAAAAAATGAGGTTTCGGGGCAAAAGGCCTTCTTAAAGGGCAAAAAGAAGAAAAGAAACCTTTCCTTTCTGGAACCACGAATTAAGATAGCATAAAGTAAAGTCAATCTGAGTAGAAGCTGCAGTCTGTGTCTTGTTTGTTGCTTCTGGCATGGCGCTATGCCACAAGAGATGCCTCGGAATTGCTGAGCTGTTTCTCCATCACAAGAGAGGCAGTGAACTGCTGCATTGTTTATAAACCTCAAGTCCCACATCGACTCTTAATAGCGGATCCTCAAATAGCAGAATCCTGCTATTATTTCTGAGGGATACACAGCGCCTTAATGAGAGTGCTTCTTTTTTGTTGTTGTTGCTTATTACTTTTTATTTATTTATTTATTTATTTATTTATTTATTTATTTATTTATTTATTTATTTATTTAACTCTGTCTTTCTCTTTGTGTAGAAATACAGGAGGACAAGATAATAGACATTATGCATAACATGAACTTTGCAAAGGGGCAGATGTTCTGTCCTAGGATCCAATTCTTAAAAAAAGGCAAATACAGTTGTGTTGTGTCACCTTAAATAAAACTGCAGGTAAACACACACAGATAAAGGTCCATAAAATGGTGACACCACATATTAATCATTCCTTTTTTATGAATTTAAATTTAAGGGTTATGCAAACATTTTTGCCTAATGCTAATGACATCATTGATCAGTGGTAATCACACTCAGCTAACTGCTTTTAATTTTAATCAATCACTAATAACTCATTAACATTTAACATTAACATTTATTGCAGGGACACAGAACGTATTCACAGTGCTTGCACATTTTTTTATGTTACAGCCTTATTCCAAAATGGATTAAATTCATTTAGTCACCCAAACATCTATATAAGAAAAACCCACAATCACAAAGTGAGAAACTAGTTGGAAATATTTGTATTAAAAATGTAACACAAAAATATAACATACATAAATATTCAAATTGAGTACTCCAAATTAAGCTCAGGTGCATCTTATTTCCACTGATCATCCTTCAGATGTTTCTACAGCTGGATCACCTGTGGTAAATTCAGTTGAGTTGGAAAGTCACACACCTGTTTATATAAGATCCCATAGTAGACAGTGCATGTCAGAGCACAAACCAAGCAATGAAGTCCAAGGAATTGTCTGGAGACAGGATTGTGTCAAGGCACAGGTTTGGGGAATGTTACAGAAAAATGCTGCACCTTCCTGCTGCATTGAAGGTCCCATTGAGCTCAGTGGCCTACATCATCCATAAATGGATGTTTGGAACAACCAGGGCTCTCCCTAGAGCTGGCCGCCTGGCCAAACTGAGTGATCATGGTAGAAGGTCTTAGAGGTGACCAAAAACTCAATGGGAGTTCCAACGAAGCTCTGTGGAGAGAGGACAATATTCCAGAAGGACAACCATTTCTGCAGCACTCCACCAATCAGGCCTGTTTGGTAGAGTGACCAGACAGAATCGACTCTTCAGTAGCCTAAAGAGTAAACAAAAAAGCACAACAGATATTAGACATCATGCATTAGACTGACTTCAGACTGCTGGGGTGATATTTATAATCTGTGAAAAAAATCTGAAATATATATATATATATATATATATATATATTTGTTGGTTTCATAATACATAAATAAATAAGAAATTAGAAATTATTTGGGGAATGACAACCCATGGAGCTGAAAATGAAGTTCCCCCAGAAGCATATTGATTGCTTGTTTTGAATCTTTAAAAAAGACAGTCTTCTCAGATTAATTATTAATTATCTTCAGCACAATTACTTCACTGATTTCACCCACCATCATTATTGTCATATTGCGTTAAAACTGCATTGTTCATGCCAGGGCCAGAACCTGCACTCCTGAAACATAGAGGCCCAGCAATCAATGCTTTCATTTGTGAACTACAGCCCCTGCTTTGACCATCAAGAGAGTGGACAGGGTTTGTGACAGGGTATGTAATTTATAAGATCCAGCTGTGGCTAACATGGTGTAATTATTTATTAATTAAGATGATAATAGAAGCTACTCTGCATGATGTAATAGAAAAGAAGTATTTACTTTCATGGCTAAGTAGATTTAAATTTTGTATAAATAAAACAAAACATCAAAATACAAACTCAAAATCTCACACAGTCTACTATGCTTAGAATATTACTTTTAGTTGTTAATTTGTAACTGTAATCACTAAAATCTTAAGTGTCTACTTTAGTAAACATCAATTGAGGCTTTAATCCAAGTTTTAAAAATGCAGACAAAAAATCAATTTTGTCACTAACAACCATGTCCTCTGGTAAGACATCATATCCTGATATTAAGGATATGTTCAAATCAGTCAGGTTGCTGAATTTCCCAGTAAAGCCCATAATGTGTACAATATCACAAGTATATCTCATCATGCAGTCAATATCACAACACTGTTGGGACACAACAACAGTAAAAAAAAAGATTTATTTAGCTTCTTTTCAGCACGTTTCATTTCTCCTGAATGCAACAATGTTCTGAATAACATTGGGATTGTTGGAGACTTCGGCATCCTGTAGTCTGCACTTAAGATGAACTTGGTAGGGTGGTCTGATCTTGTCATTTTTTCAGTTGTTCCCCTTTAGTTATTTTTGCAGAGAGTGAATTCCAGTTGTTCCAAAGTATTTAAAAATCCCTTGTTAGACTCATCTGCACCTACAGCGTTCTTCTGGAGTTCTCAGTGAGTTCTTTGGATACCATCATGGTGATATTCTCACTTCAAGAGCCAAGAGCAAACCAAACTAAATGTAAATAAGACGGGCTCCTCCAAAATCCTCTCTAACCACCCTGTTCTAAACATTTGAAGCTAATATGCTGAATCTAATTTAGTTTTGGATATTAAGTAGTATTAAATAAGGGATGATGTTATAAATATGTTACAGAAGACAATAGTTGTCATGGTTTCCTTATTTTGTCATTTGTGTATGAAACACCAAAACATGAGACAGACCCAAGTTTTGAAAACTTACAAATGTCCCTTCCACAGTTTACTGTAACGGCTGGTCAAGGCCAGACAGGAATACACTGCAGTAATGAAACGGACTTTTGAAACTTGGAAACAGTGTCTGTAAACGAAGCGGACACAGTGGCAAGCTGTACAAGAACTATTTCATTAAAGCATCCCTCTTTGCCCAAAATAACTCTGAGGTCAAGTGGCCATGCCTGAAATAGATTTTAATTGCCATAAACCTCAGAGCAGTTACAATAGAGAAAATTCTACTGTCTAGCTTAACTGCCTCAACTGACAGGAATGTGAGCAGAGGGGCACGGACACAAAAGGAAAATGAAAAAGGAAATTAGAACAGGAAGAGGAAATGAAAAAAAGATGCAGCAGTGCAGCAGGATGAGAGCTGTTTCGGAGAGTGCCTATGATACTGTCAAGAAGGGTTGACTAATAAAAATTAAAGCTCAATGCCCAATGGTTTGTTGGTTCTAAATATTACCCCCGGTATTACAAGTGCAGTATTGCCAAGGGAAGCGAGAAACATGAGTAGCACGGGTGGGTCTACATCTTCTTGGCTTCCGTGCCCTCTCACCCGGTGTAGTTTCAAAACCAAAAACCAACCAAAGTTCTATTCGTTTACACAGTCAGTTAGACAGTACAACTTAGAGGACATCATGCACAATTTTAATTCAACCATTCAGTAAAAGTTAAACCATCAACAAGTCCAAATCTAACACTGCTGCAAATCAAGAGTGATAATCTGAACTGAAGTCTGGTTGACAGAATCACAGCTTAGAAAAGTTGAACAACAATGGCACAAACCCACTGAAAGCTCAGAAAGCTGCACACCCCCATCCCCATGGTGTTGGATCTGTAGCCCACTCTCTAAGCAAACCTCAGCTAGTTTGACGACAGGTCCACTGAGTACACAGCACAGTGCAATTGCTCTTCTGACAGATGTTTAATGCGGTAACAGCCTTACCTTGAGGTCTTTCCAATGCATAACAAAATTGTTGTAAAATTATTACTCCAGGCCTCTACATACTCTATAGATCAGATATATGAAGAACCAAAACATCCCTCACAAAAGAAAATCATACCATGAACAAAACCTGCTTTACCTCAATGTGTTATGTTCACTGGACAACAGCTGAACTTACCTACCTGTATGCACCAAAGCAATAACCAATGCTACTGTTGCTTAGCAACAGGGGGATGCACAACCTACAGTTGCAGTGTGAACCATCTAGGAAATAATACAGCTGAGGTGCAGGAACACTTTTTTTTTCCTCCTTCAAGAGGGTCTAAACAGAGTACTTTGGAATGATACATAAGTGCCCAACCTTGCTCCTGCTGATCTAATCATCATGCAAATGAGCCAGAAGTACAGAACTTCCCTGGTTAGTCATTGGAAACACTTTAGTAAAGGATATAGAATTCCGATCTTGGATAAATCTATTAGATTTAATACTCAGAATCATCATGATTTAAGCGTTTGCTTCGTCTGTCTGGTGGAAATGAAATGAAGAAAGCACAACTTTTTAATTAACAAGCCATTCACCTTTAAATAATGTTCCCAGAGAGGAGTTACCAAACTAGCACAGATTTTATTTATTTATTTTTTCTCACCTGATTAGTTCATGACCTTTAACGGTATCAAGGAATAGAACAGCATTCCAGATAATTCCTAATTTCAGTACATACAGCTCAAAGAAATTAGAAAACTGTATATATTAGGGACTGTGAAGAATTTCACAAAATGAAATTGCAGAAAATATCTCAAATATATAAAATTATTATGTATTTTTTTTAAAAATATGGAAAATCTTGAATTATTTCCCCATTGAGAATTGTTGAACTAAAATTGGATGTTACTAATTAGCAAAATGTATGTAATCATGTCTTTTTTTATGAATAATGATCAGAGGACTGGAATGATTTCCTTTATGCTTTGGATTTGCCTCCATTTCCACACCCGTAGGATCTCTTTTACAGATAGCCTCATCAAAGTACCTAGGTACTTTACAAATGTGGTGTTTGGCTGGAGCAGACATCAAGTGTTTGCGGGTCTTAACAGTGTTAACACTTTACTCTAACGTGTGTTACCTTTTACAAACGTAAGCTCCATGATTGAGAAATTAAAATTGATACAATTAAAATGCAGCTTATAACAGTTAGCTGTATTGTGAACATTTGAGAGTATTCACCATCAACAATGTCTTTGTAATGAGCTCAAATGAATCTATTAGGCACTACATGTGTTAGCATTATTAACTCTGGCTGACCTGCATATATTTCTCTGCAGGAGGTTCACCAAAGCTTTAGGTTTTAAAGCATGATCTACTCAAATCATAATGCAGGCTTTGGTCTGGAGGGCAGTTTTCAAACAGATTGATTCAGGCATCCAACATTCATCTGCAGAACTGCTGTTTTAAATGCAGGTATTGTCCCCTTTCACCCCACATTGCTTGCTAACAGCTCAACACAATCACATTTCACAGAGGGAGAGCAAACCATGCAATAGTTTATATGATAATAGAGCTACAATGACATTATTGTATTTAATTATTTTCCTTTAAAATATCTGAGAGAATTTGATAAACCGTTAAATAAGCAAAAGGAAGGTGTTTAAGTGTAAATAACCAGCACTTATTTCAATGTACAGAGAAATGCCTACATAACCAAGAAGCAAGAAAAGAAGTAAAAAGGTTTAGCTTCTCAATCAACCACTTTAACTTAATGTCTATTCTCTCTCAAAATTATTTATTTCCAATTATTCATCTGCAGATGTGTTTCCATGCCAATTACTGTAGTTCAAAGAAGTGCAGCACTCTGTTTCATTCTTGTAGTAATGAGACAAAATTACAGTTTCCAAAGTGGGATGTCTACAGAAGAAACCTTCAAGCAATCTTGGGACATTTTCATTTCAAAGGAGAGAAGCAGTGGCATTGTTTCATCAATGAGCACTTGAGCAGACTGAAAAATGAGTAATCTGATTTGACTTTTCAGAAAATGGAGAGAACACTGTGGTTTTCATGTCCTGGGAGAGATGAGGCTGTGAATGTCAGATTACACAAACTGCACATGTGAATCCTGGGGATTGGGTTCTTTCTGAAACCTCTAGCGCCCATATTTTGCGCAGTTTGTCATGACCAAAGATAAAGTCTTGTGGAAGAAGCTGGAATACTTCAGACTTGCAATCTGGACCTTCTGAGAGAACGTTCACCTTGCATGCGGGCTGCATTATGAAGGCCTGAAGTGATTCCTGGAGGAAATGATGGAGACCATCAAAGATTATAATAATTATAACACTTGAGGATTCGACAGCTAGGCTTTTGCATGATTATTAGTTTGCTATATCCCACGCATCGATCGTGAGATGTTTCTGCTCGGCCTTGGACTGGAGACTGACTGGAGCAGAGTGAGTCTGCTGAGACTTACAATAGAGCGTAATTTATCACCATTTTACTATAGTATCTAATCCTTTGTGTGTTTTTCTTTTGGAATATATTAATTCTAAACACATATAGCCGTTGCCTGTATTAATGGCTATTGCTTACTTATTAGCTGCTGGTAGACCCAGAGAAATTTCACTACATAGGTTGAAGAAACTTATCTTAAACATTCAGTACTATACTCCGTTGTTTATGATCATGGTATTAAGCTTATTGTAAAAAATGGTGATGTTTAATCAGGCCCACACTGTCCCACAGGGAGGGATTAACACAGATTAGTGACTGTTTGCATAGCCGAGGATCATAATGAAGAGAACCCTTGAGAGATAATCTGACTTTAAGTTGCGTCTAATTGGACATTTTCATTTGCGTGCACTGTTCCCCTTGCCAGCTTCAGCAAACAGACAAATGATCTAATCTTGTCCTGTTTAGTGTTAGAAGAAGTCCTGTAGTGTGTTAGAAGAAACATTTCAATGGTAATGTTGGGCTTATCGGCACAGCGTGAGTGAAAGATCTACTGTATGTAGGTCAGGATCCAGCTAAATGTGGATGAGGGAAGCTAGCAATAGTGAAAGTTCTGTTGTACCAGTATGCCTGGGGCTGCAGGGGTTGTGAAAGTGTCTCTGATGCCCCGCAGGCATCACACACCTATAAGATGAAATGAGGTCCTCGTTGGCATTGCTCAGCTCTGTTCCACTCCATAGCAAGCACACAGAACATTTGCTTATGAATTCTCCTGGCTGTATGGCACGACAGGATTCATCATATGTTCTTTTTTTTTTCTTTTCCTTTTTTTTTTTTTACGCTGAATAAGCTTTCTTACATAATCATTCTGGGAACACACAAATAATCACCAAGGACTCTTCTATTCTATCTAATGCAAGGTCTATTCATGCTCTCTCACTTTATCTTCTTTCCAGTCTCTCTCTAGCATAATGAGGTCATATTTACAGCAGAAACTTAAGCATCTCTCTCTCTCTCTCTCTCTCTCTCTCTCTCTCTCTCTCTCTCTCTCTCTCTCGTACCATGGGAAAAAAAACAGTGTTTGCCACAAGGTCATGAGTGTCCTCATCAGGGAGGAAAATGCACAATATGTAGTGGGCTAAAATAATTCTCTTCTTCTGTCTGAGAGCTATCACATTTACAGTCAGCTTCTACGGTCAATAAATGTTTAAATATAGATTGGTAATCTTGATACCTGTGATCCTGCTGACTTGGCTCTTAAAGCAACACTATGTAGCAGCTTCAGTATCTTTGTGATGCTCCTCTGACTTGTAAAATGAGAAATGCATCGCCAACATTGCTTCTCCAGACTCTGCACGCTGCTAAATGCACTTTGGAAGTTTGGTAAAGTGCAAAATAGTGTCGAATCGTGTAGAATCGTGTAGCATCAGCGGGTTTTGCAGGGTTGCAACTTGACTGGATCACAGAGATTGAATGTTAATGCCAAGTGTAAGCAAAGCCTTTAATCACCCCAGTGGTTCCAAAAATGTGTGCTGTCCCATAACTGACACTCAAACATGAACACTTGGAGCATACGTGGACTGAGAAATTTCAATGATATGTATGATATTTAGATGAATAAAAATCCACCCTTCTTGATGGAAATGCTAGAAAGTTTTAAAGTTTTGTGTATTTCTACATATGTTTCACCTGGAATATAAACAGATCATCATCTACTAAACAGAAAAAAAATAAAGAAAGCTTGTTTAAACCACTGGAACAAAACTTATTTCTTTTGTCCAGTTAACAAATTACTGTTAATTGGACAAAATAATAAATATAAATCAACTTTCATTCGCAAAAAGTATGGCATTCAATGCTTTCAGTAACTGCATCATCATGTTGAACAGCATTAACTTAAACCACTTTGATTTGACTTGATTGTGTTTTGGATGCTGTGTTTGTACATTGTGCTTTGGATGCTGTGTTTGGAGCTTCTGGTTTGGATGCTGTGTTTGGAGGTTCTGTTTTGGATGCTGTGTTTTGACATTGTGTTTTGGATGCTGTGTTTGTACATTATGTTTTGGATGCTGTGTTTGTACATTATGTTTTGGATGCTGTGTTTGTACATTATGTTTTGGATGCTGTGTTTGGACATTGTGTTTTGGATGCTGTGTTTGTACATTGTGTTTTGGATGCTGTGTTTTGGATGCTGTGTTTGGAGGTTCTAGTTTGGATGCTGTGTTTGGCATATTGTGCTTTGGATGCTATGTTTTGACATTGTGTTTTGGATGCTGTGTTTGGACATAGTGTTTTGGATACTGTGTTTGGACAGAAATTAGTATAACTATTAAGCTTTTGTTCCCTTGTTCTGATTTCCTCATTTGTTTTGTTAAACACTTCTGACCTGAACTTTAATTCGCTGCTAGACATAATCTGTCATCTTTAAATTACGGTTAAACTATGTAGCAGGATTCTAGGAAGTTGTTGCTTTGTAAGTATTAAAGGAACAACTAAATGTTTACTAATACTTTAGTAAAAAATAAAATACTAAGTATTAAAAGTAGTCTCATTTTTTCTGTTTTATAATTATGATAAATAACAATGGTGTTTTTTCATGGCTCAATATTAAATTGAAATTGAATAAAGATAAATTTTAAAGTTGTTTTTTTTTCTTGTTTTCTTTCAATATAACAAAATTTGAGTAACCCAGGATCTCCATTTATCTCTTTAATGGCAGTTAAGTTAGCAGGATTCTTTATGGTCCCATCACTCAATAATATGCACTATTAGCTTGAGCAAAAGGGGGCATAACTTGTATAAATCCATCTGCTGCTGAGTGTTTTGAACTTATTGGATGACAAATAGATCAATAAAAGAGCAACTTGTTAAAAGTGCATAGAAATGTATTATTGAATTGATAGGAGTCAAGGGAGAGGCTGCCAATTAAAGTTTCCTTTTATCCTGATTGGTGGGACTGTCTGGGAATCATCTGTGTATACTTTTCTCAGATGTTCCCTTTCAGTTCAGTTTAGAGCAGGAGGAGATTTAATGTATAAATATGTTGCTTTCCTTTGGCTTCTTTTCGGGATGAGTCATTGCCTCCTTGCAGAGTTAATCAGTCTTTTCTGTTTTATCGTTAAAGTTTCTTCACAGAACTGTTTCTTTCTCTTCCCAGCCAACAGCCATTGTTGACATCATATGCATGACCACCCTTTCATCAACACCTTGTTATGGTTGAAAAGGAAAGTTGGAAGGACATCTGATAGACTGACCATAAACATGTCTTTTTTTGCCATTTTGCAGTGAAGGCACTGAAAAGACGTCCAAAATGAAGAAACACTGGAATCCCGTTCCCAAACTCAGGCTCTAATTGCCTAATTGTTGTAATATTATCTTGTGGTAGTCTCATAGTTGTGCACAGTGGTTGATATAGTGTTGCAAAATGATTGCTATAACATCCCAGATGGTTGCTATGGTGTTGCTGAGTGGTTGCCAGGTAATGCTAAATGAATGCTAGGTGGTTGTTGTGGTGGTTTTGTACCCCATTCATCTGTAAAAAAAAATCCTACCAAAGCTGTACACGTGCCCATCCATCCATTTCCTGTACTGCCGGTGACCAGTGCAAGGGCGGGAAACAACCCTAGACAGGGCACTGGTCCATTGTAGGGCACACACATTCACACACTAAGGGCCACTTTAGAGTCAACAATTCACCTACCATGCATGTCTTTGGACTGTGGGGGAAACCGAAGTACCCAGAGGAAACCCACGCGAACACGAGGAGAACATGCAAACTCCACACAGACACTTCCCAGGTCGCCCCACCCAGGGATCAAACACAGGTCCTTGCTGTGAGGCAACAGCGATATCCACTGCACTACCGTGCTGCCTGTACACATGCCCAAATCACATAATAAGAACGAATTCAGAATGATGTTGACTTCATTAAAACTGTGGGAAGCAAAGTTATGATGATGAAACTATTTTGGTTTATTTATTTTTATTTTTATTTTCTTTTTATTAAAGAGGCAATTTCCTATTAAAGGTGAACTTATGTAAAAGGGTATCTCCCTCGTGAACTTGGCTTGGACCAAGAGGTAAAACTCTACAATGTTCTACAATTCATTAACACCTGTTGCGAAAGACATAGAAAATGTAACCTGTGTGCTGTTTTGAAAACATTCTTTTACTGGTTTCTCCTCTGCCTCTCTTTGGTTCTGAACTTGGCCTCAAGGACTTCTTTTATCTGTGGGAAGATTTTGAAAGGATTTTTCAGTGTTGTTCTCTCTCTTTCTCCCTCAGCAGTGTGGGAGTGCAGTTTTGACTGCAGAATCGCTGAGAGTGTGGGGGAGAACACAATGTCAACTGCTTACTGGATTTGCGCTCCCATTGTTTACACTGGCTTAAGCCATGCATGAACTCATGTTTAAAATGATTCCGATACCCTTTATCTAAGGCCTCAAGATGTGGCTGCTTCTAGGCGGTATGCTGTTCCTACTATATGCAGACTACAAAAGTTGCATGTGGATCCGCACCTGCTGAGGTCTGATATTTTTGGGTCAGTGTATCATTATGTAAGGTGTAGCTGAAATCTGGAAGGGAAAACATTGAAATCCAATATTAAATGTGTCCACTTACACCTAAAGCACAGTAACAGAGTAATGGAGAGGGAGGAGAAGAAAGGGGAAAAAATACATTTAATATTCAAAATCCTACAAAGTATAAAAACTCCATTCATGTGTGCAATGGATTTGCAGAGAAGGCATTTCTTCTGTCTATAATAATCTGCTTATAGACTCTGAGTACAAAGAAATAAAAGGGTTCATTTATAAATTATACTGCCTTTTACACGTTTTTATGACCAGCACTCTGCCGTTATGGATGAGTTGCCATGGGCGACGCTTCGACTCGCTCCAGTTCCAACAAGAACAAATGGTCTCCTCTTCTTGGTGTCACTGGAAAAAAAATCACCTTTGTTCACTCACCTTCGATTTCACACACAGGAATTTGGAATTGATTCTTTTGAAAGTGTATAACCGGCGCTTTTAGAGCTTTTGGCCTGAAAGTCAGTGTTTCTCTAGTTCACTCTGTCTCTCTCCTAGACAGAAGACGTGGTGTTATAAGGAAACTTCTATTTCACTCTTCCAAAGAAAATTTTATTCCAACAAATTTTGGAACAGTTCTTCATGAAGTCTTCACACATTTTTCCTGCATCACTGAGCCAATAAATCACTACCATGCATTTGGTCTTCTGCATGCCATCAAAATAAGGGAAGACCACATAACCCTAGTTACACAGATTGTCTCCAGGTTGATTGTTTATGTTCTGGACAACAATAAACACATCAAAGCAGATGTCTGGAGGTGGTTTGAAATGTGACATGTGACTAGCGTCTGGATGCTTTGGCCAATCAAATAAGAGTTCAGAGTGTTTTTTTTTTTGTTTTTTTGTTTTTTTAGAGGACTGAAAGGGAGTTATGACATGGACACACATTTTGGCCAGTGTCAACTTTCGGTAAAATGTTTCAAAAAGAAATATGCTGTAGATTTTGGTAGACTTGGGAACACTCTCTGTTCAAAGCATTGAAAGGTGAATGTGTGTGTGGGAGAGTGGTTAATGTGACTCAATGATATTATTATTATTATTATTATTATTATTATTATTATTATGTGAATTCAATGATATTAAGCCTTATTTACTCCTTATAGTTGCAGAATAAACTGCACTTCTCCTTTGCTGCTAATGCTAAGCTTTCAGAAAGCTAATCACTAATATCTGCAACTTCCCCAAATGAAGTTGCTATCATTTATTCTTGGTTCCAGCTTTGCTAACATTTTGGCAGCTGGTAAGAACAGCAAAGGACAGCTATCTTGATTGGGAACATAACATTAGCTAAAGCTTTTGATTTGCTTACAGATGTAGTGTTTCATTCTTTCTCAGACCCATATTAGTGACTGTGGGTCTGGGTCTGAAGGATCTAAAAACTGATTCAGCTGCCATGGATGTGGTAAACGCAGAGGGCGAATGCTGTCGTGCTGATGTAAGTTGGTGTAAAACATGTTTCTTATTTAAATATCTGCACTTATTTATCTATCCTGGATTTTGGCATCAGCTTGCAGTTCCTATGTTGGTGCATCCCTAATCATGATCCCAGTGTATTTAGAGAAAAAGGCCTCTTGAAGGTTATCCCTAACGAGTACTGTGTCTGTTTTTGGACTAAACAGGACTTTCATCTGCCATTCAGCATTCATATTTTCCTTGCTGTGCCTGATCAGAGATTTCACTTTGAATTTCCACAGGTTAAACATTTGTAATGCAATTCGTTCGCAGTTGGGACTGTGGCGAACCTCCTGCTAGTTTCATCCTGCTGGATGCCACTAATCAAAAACATGCCTGCCAGGTGGTCCAAATTACATTGCACAGTTCAGTAATGAACCGTATACAGCAGCCTGCCCAAAACTTGAGGACCTTCTGGGTTTTTTTCTTTGTCTCCATCACCTAGGTGACAGTTGACAGCCTTATCCCCCACAGAAATCTGTTGTCATGTTGATAGTCACCCCCCCCCCACACACACCTAACCCTCCATGCTTATCTCATCGTATCAACTTTAAAGAGGCTTTTGTTGTGCTCACCTGCCACAAAAATGTCAAGAAGATGCCAGCCAGTGAACATGGCCGACACACGAGCACTTATTCATACCATGCTAATGAGGTGACCTTGTCGTGCGTCATTCCCCCAGCATGGACGACTGTGATGCACTGACACAGGCACAGACGGGCTAAATCATTTTCCCATCAGCTCTACATTAAGCACTCTAGGAATGGAGAAGGTGGAGGCCATAATGAGATGTGAGGGTCCATAGGGGCCTCAGCTTCCTAGGAGCTCCCTCCCCATTCCATCCCTAAAGGAATACTCCAGCATGTTCCCCTATAATTTCCACTCTTGTGTTTTGTCAGTGCATCCTGTCAGTTAGCATGAGTGTAATATTGAAATTAACTGAATTTGATTCTTAGAAGTGAGAGCTATAATATAGGGCTGGGTTTCATTTGGATTTTATTTCTTCCAATGATGTTTCCAATTCTGCTCATCAACTGCAGTTGTTAATAATTCCAAATTTCATTTCCAATATAGACTGAAAAAAGGTGCCAACATGTTTAGATAAAAACAATGTTTTATGAATTTTAAACTTATATCCACAGCTCTGTTATTATGTTATTATATTGACTTTTCTAATGTGTACCACACAGGGGTCCAGGGTTAGTCGAAACAATCCCTAATTGGGGATAAAAGGGTATCACAGGTTGGATGTAGGATAAGCTGGTGAGATGTTAGTGCTGGATAAGGCAGCTGACCTTGGAGACTGTAGTCGTTTCACTTCACCTTTTTTCACACAGAGGAGTCAAACCTTTGAGCATTTCCCAGGTCTCCATGTGCCATGGTCTTCTAATACTGTACCAGAGCATAACAATTGCATAATTGACTGCATATCACATTGGTTTTGGAAGATTTGCCTCTTTATAAACATACTAATCATTGCTGTGTATTTGATGCATGAACTGATAAATATTTTTTATAGGTACCAATTTATTGGAATATCGGAAATGGTTCGGAACCCAACCTTATTATGTAGCCAACCTGCCCAGCTCAAGCCATTCAAATTCATTGACAAGCCTAGCTCTAGATGAGAATAGAATTTGTTTGCATTTAAGTTTGATGGTCTACAGGCATGACCAGTATGACCAAACTTGTCAACGAGCTTTAACGAGACAAGCCTACCAATTTAATCAGCTTGGTCATTTTGGTCATGGTGATAGACCTGTTAGTCCATCAAAGTCAAAACATAAACATGTGTATGTGTGCATATACATATTCTTGTCAAGAGCTTCTTAACCAGGTGGCTTACCAGCATAGGGTATGTTATTGTTTGCCTTGCATGCTTTATGACTACCTCATGTCTAATACAAAATAATGTCCCGGTACTGAAGAGAAGTGTGTTTTGGCCCCTGACTGGCATAGCGGGCTAAGGCGCTACCACTATGATCCTGAGGTCGCTGGTTTGAATCCAGGTTCATGCTGCTCTCCATCGGCAGCCGGGGTCCAGAGGGAGAGAAATTGGCTTGGGTAGATGGTGCTCCTCCCACATCTCACAAGTGTGCTGCTGGTTGATGCAAGCGTCTGCCATCCATTGTGTCAGATCTGGAGTTCTCCTCCAAGTGTGACGGCTGCCCGGCAACAATACAAATGGTGGCAGTTTGAAAAGAGGCTATTGTCACATGACTCGGATGTGGACAGTTTCTCCCCCTGGCATCCAGAGCAGGGCATGTAATGTGGGAGGCTACTTAGGGGGATGGGTAATTGGCACATCTAAATTTGTAAGGGTGAAAAATTGGAAATAAAAAAAAAAGTGTGTTTTGATTTAAATCAGAGAAAATGCAAAGTGATTCTCTGTGGTAACTGTACAATACAGAAGTGGCAGATATTAAATGGAAAGCCACTGAAGTACTTATTTAAGGGAAAGTATACGACCCACTGTACTGCTAATGCCATTCCCTCTGGCACTGACGTATTCTGCAGTATTACGTTATCCTGAGTTATACTTTATAACCTGGCAAGTTTAGATTCCATAATATGGCATAACAATGGAATTCTTGGCCCAAGTTATGCTGCAGCTTTGATAATATTGCTATATTGGATATAGTCATGCACCAATAACACTGAATCACCTTAGGGGAAGAAATTAAAAAAAAAAAAAAAAAAAAAAAGGGATATTAAAGATATCTGTTGTACTGCACTGAGGGCACAACAAAGATCAGGGTTGGCTGCAGAGAGTCATTTTGTGAGAAGTACGGTTATTAGAATCAGCAGAAAAGGAAATAATATTAAACAGTAGTGTAATGTAGTCTAATTATAAGAGTCTATCTATCTATCTATCTATCTATCTATCTATCTATCTATCTATCTATCTATCTATCTATCTATCTATCAATCTATCTATCTATCTATAGATGGCAAGAAAGGTCAGACGCATGCAGCAACTCTCAAAATGAGGACAGTGCACAGATTATCCTTCAGGTCAAATAATCAGCCCAAATTTTTCTTGTCCGACAGTAAAAACAAATCATTAAAAAAAAAACCTGAATTTTTATAAAGAAGGAGAATAAGAAGTAAAACTAATTGAAACTTCAATGCCTGGGGAAGGCTGAAAAAAAGATTCAAATGTACTTTCAGCTTTCAATGTTTCAATGTCAGGAAATGTCATTAAGAAATAGCAATTAATGGAAACTGTGAAAGACTAAGATAACTCCAAGACAAACTGCTCATATTCTAACCAGGAAAGCAAAGCCCGACACAACTGAACCTGCAGAAAGATACACAGGGTGGGGATGTATCTTTCTACTTTCTACTCTTTCTACTGTTCTACTGGAAGAGTCATCAGAAGTAATCCTTACTTGTGACCTCATCACATCGTAATTGTAAAAGGAAGCCAGAGACAAAAGTATTGGGACACCTGTCTTTTAGTGTTTCTTCCAAAATCAAAGATATTAAAAAGAGTTTACCCTGCGGTTGTTGGAGTATTGTCCTGTGAAGGGTTTCTAATACATTTTAGAATGTTGCTGTGAGGATTTGATTGAGGTCATAATGCTGGATGATCAGCATACCACTTCATCACCAATTCCCCAACCCAGAAATTCCAAGAAACCCAAGCTGAAGCTTTTGGATAGGTCGTCAGAGTCTCCTGATTGAACATCGTTAAACATCTGTAGATGGACATTAACCACATTATCACATAATTTGGAACATTCTGCAGAAAAAAATAGAAATAATATTAGCTGCTTATAGAAATGATTTGTCAACTCTGCTAGATTTCATTAAATATTGCTTGATTAATACTACATATCATATCACATAATACTATATTATAATATATAATATTATATATCATCAAAATCAAATTATTTTATCAAGCATTTATTTGTATAGCGCTCTTCAAAAGTGAAGATGTCACAGAGCAGCTTTACCGAAATCAAGAAATAAAAAGGTGAACAACAGATGAACAAAGGATGTTCATGTAGGATGTAGAGATGTAGAGATATATATCCTAGTGAGCAAATCAAAGGACGACAGTGGAAAGGAAAATCTCCCTCAGAGCTGGAGGAAGAAACCTTGGGAGGAACCAGACTCACAAGGGGGAGGACCCATCCTCCTCTGGCCAAACTACTTATACACAGTTAGGGGACATATACATAGTTGCTGATGGTGGGTGAGCAACTAGTCCATGACAGGGTGGGAAAATAGTCCAGGTCCAGTAGCTGGAAGGTGGAAAGCCAATGTAAAGTTGTATCATATATTATAATATGATTAATACTAATTACTGATCCAAGCTTTTTTCTACACACATGGTAGTTACTCTTACTTTATTTGTCAAATAAGGAGCAACTGTGCTTTAACATTTGCACAGCCATGTTTCCTGTAACAGGAAAATATAATTGTACCATAGTACACATGGTACAAACTACGTGTTATCACCTTATGTTTTATCTGGGGCCTTTAAAGCAGCATTATTTGGGAATTATTTCTCCTGGGCTCCCCCTACAGTGGTGAAGTGGTGTTCACTCTTTGAGTCACCCCTAAAGGAATACGCCTACACTTCACACACTGTACTAACATGCAAAAACCATTGACTCTCTAAACAGATGACTGAGGATCTGAAAATCAACCTAATTGATGCATACAGCGCTGAAGGAAGGCTATAAAAAGATGTAAATGTGCTTCCAGCTCTCAATGTCTACACTCTGATATGTCATTAGGAAATAGCAATTACTGGGAACTGTCAAAGACCAAGATGTGCTGGGATATATGTATGTGTGTGTAGACAGAACTATGTAATGTTATTCACAAAATGATCTGCATGGTAGAGTCATTAGAAAACATTGTTCCTGATTGGTCAGCATGGCTGCCACATGTAATGTGAATAAAAATGAGCCATCTTAACTTTTCACCATTTCTCTTTCCCATCTATCATGCATTTGTACACTAGTACCAACTGAAACAGAAATTTGAATGATGAACTTATGTGCAGTTATGTACCATAAGAAAAACCGCTCATATGCTGGTATGAAAGGCAATGCAAAGCCCTATATCAGTGAATCTGCAGCAAGGTTCACAGTGTGATGGTGTAGAAATGATCTTTATGGAAGAGTCATCAGAAAGAAAACTAATTTGTGACCTTATCAGAAAGCATCATAAATGTTAAAACCTACACTCTCCATTTCCATAAGCCAGAGACATGTTGTTTAGGCAAATGGCAGTAACTGGTGTCATGGACATGCTGACATTTCTGAAAAAAATTCACTGAAAGTAAATGAGGATGTGGACAGAGGCAGTAATATTATATTATTTTACGCAAATACTACACAGTTCTTGCACCAAAGTTACATAGAGTGGTGAGCGGCATGCTGAGCCCAGAAGGGCAATGACAGAGACAGTCTAGAGAGTTATTTTGAAGCTGTTATTTTAAGATAGACTTTCTACATAATCATGCTTTAACGAAATGTCGTTCATTAAGTCTTACAAACAGTCAAATATCAAAACTTGTCAGAATGAACAATCCGTGGACCCAGGCCATGCAGGCTTCTGTCCCCGTCGACTCACATTCTTCTGTAAATCAATTACATAACACTGAGGTTTCAGAACATAAGGCCTGGGGACAGCAGCGTGGCTTGGACGACTGCTGTCAACCACAGGCCTAATCTGAATTCACACTCATCCTCTTGGTTTGTTGCTGGAGCCTTGTGCTACATTGGCAGGGTGACAGGATGGGAGGTGGAGGGGGGGGGGGGGGGGTTGTTTGTGCACTGCCGAGTGCAGGCAGTGTAATGACAAGCCTGGGAGCTGTGCTCCTGTCATTAAAATGCCGAGGGAGAGCTCATCTGGAGCCTTCCACAACAACTCCAGACAGTGATTGCAAAGCAGTTGCAACTCAATCGTGTTTTCCTTGACGTTGTTCGTCGTGTTCTGGAATGTTCTGCTACATGTATGTTGATTCCAGGAAAGAAATGCAATAGCATTTTAGCCGGCAGTAGACACACACACACACACACATACACACACACAAACACACACACATACACACACACACACACACACACACACACACACACACACACACACACACACACATATATATATATATCTATAAGTGGTGACTGCAAATGTATATTTCTGAGTGATGAGAAAGAAACTTTCACTCAGTCACACTGGATTTATATGAGCCTTTTCAAATGTGCACAAAAACAGACTCATATTGAACATACTCACAGCATCACACCATGCTTTTCTTATTCAGCCCACATCTTTCCCAGCAGATGAGGACAATCAAAGTGACTTGAGATTCGGACAGTATTAAAAGGCTCGTTAGCATCTATGGCCGGGCCCTTCACTGATTTTGTCATGTACTGTGAATGACCTTTCGGGATACAGCAGATTAAAATGCATTCATCGGCGGAGCGGAGTGGGAATAATCATGTCAGTGGTTTATTATTAGGCTGGTGCTGGAATGAGCCGTGGATCCTTACTGCAGCATTAGCATCACACAACTCCCAGTGGGCCTAGCTAAGGTTTTTTTATGAGCTGCCTGGTTCAGTTCACAGCATAAAGACTATTGCAGATCATTTTAAAAGCAAGGACAGGCTTCGAATGGCTCAGTGATCTAATGTGCTACCACTATGATCTGAGGATCGCAGGTTTATCCTGCTTGCCATCAACCGCTGAGTCTGAGAGAGTAAACAAGATTGGCCATTGGTGGGCGCTCTGTCCCCACATCACACTCAATGTGATGCTGGCCAGCACAGGTGTTCGTCAGCCATTGTATTGGAGCTGGGCACCTGGTGTTATGCTCTGAGCAGTTGGATGCCCAGCAATGATACAAAAAGGAGGCTGTTGACTTGTATCAGACTAGGCAGGTGCTCGTCATCACCCCCCCTTGTGTCAGAACCATCATGTGTGATAGGGGGAGAGTACTAATGGGGTTGAGGAGACTGTGTTTCCAAAATTGTGGGGGAAAATTAAGTAAAAAAATCAAATAAAACAAGGACAGTGATTATTGTTGTTGTTGTTATTGTTATTTTCAATGGTGCTTCACCATATAAGGTAATAAAACAGAACAGCAAGACAAGGAGAGAAGTGCATGAACAAATGTAGAATTGTCTGAAAATCATTTCCCAGATTGGCTTAATTTTTTTCCTTATTGAAAAAAAAAAGCATGTACATATACTTTCATACATTTGAAATACATCATCAGCTCTTGCATCGAAGCTCTTGCATTCTTTCTTGCTGTCCTGGTTGGCTGCAGTCTTCTTTACTCTACAAAGATCTCCTGGAGGTGTGGATTTGCCATCTTGAAAACAACCCAGTTCTGTGAAAACAGCCCAGTCCCCTCCTGTGACTATATGACTAAAATATAAAATGTATTGCCCCAATATGAGCTACCGAAATTTCATGCTGATATCATATGAACGGCTGTATTTGTTTGTAGGTGGGTGTTCAAGGCTTACACTCTTCACTTACAACACCATAAAAAGATTATTATTCACCCCCTTGGCATTTTCTTGGCATTCACATTTGCTACCTCACAACCTGGAATTAAAATGAATTATTTGAGGGTTTGCATCATTTACAGCACATGTTTACAACTAAGAAAATGACCCTTTTTTTATTATTATGAAGCAAATAATAAATAGAACAAAATTGAAAACTTTAGAGTGCAAAACTATTCACTCCCCTGAAGTCAATACTTCTGAGTGTCATGTCTGTCCTGTTCTAGTCCTGTTCACCTTTTGTCTCAGTTGTAGTGTTTTCCCATGTGCTCCTATCACATGCTCTGTGTTTGTTTTGGTCTTGTCTACTCCATTGCTCTGACTATTCCCATCAGTGTCTCATTTGTAACCCTGCCCCTTCGTAATCAGTGGTTCCAGGTGTGTCCAATGTTGTCTCAGCCTGTCTTTATCAGTCCTTTTGTTTCTGTAGTGGTTTGTTCCTGTCTTGCTTTGTTTTCCAACTTTGTGTAGATATTGTCAGTTTGTTGGTTTGTTTCCTACCCTGTGTGTTAGTATAGATTGCGTTTGTTTGTTTGTTAGAGGTGGGCGATACCTGGAATTTTGGTATCGGTCCGATACCAAGTAAATACAGGGCCAATATCGGCAATATTGATACTGATACTGGGGGTGCTGCTCCTTTAGGTGCGACTGGGGGGGGGCACAGGACGGGGCGTGCACGTCGCAACAGTCAATGCATGTAAAGAAGCTTAAGTATCAATCTTTTTTCACAAGTATTGGTCAATATCAATCCTAGCGTTGGTATCATTATTATCAATATTTGGATTTTTATACAAACATTCCAAACAATATTTCTATTGTTTGTAGGCTTTTGTTTCCTTCATGGTTTGTTTGTTAGTTGACATTCTGTTGGTTTGTATGTCTGTAAGTTTGTTCTCATTCTGTTCCTTTTTTAAACCTTGCCACATCTTGCCACTGGGACTTTTGCCCAGACCTCAAGGCAAAACTGCTCCTGCTCCTTAAAGTTAGATGGTTTCCACAGGTGAATGACAATCTTCAAGTCTGACCTCAGATTCTCAATTGGATGGTCTGGGCTTTGATTAGACCATTCCAATACATTTAATGCTTTAGCAATATGCTTTGGGACACTTAGATTGTAGACATGTAGACTTCATTTCACTACACCTGTGACTTCTGAAAGTAATTGTTTGCACCAGAATCTCAATAGACCTCAATATGTTATATACATCCAATACTATATGCATATTTGTATGTAGAAACCAAGATGTATACAATGAAAAATGGATGAAATCCCTACTGTTACAGGAACAGTTATTGGTAATGTTTTTTGTTTTTACATTTTGTATGTATGTATGTATGTGTATGTGTGTGTATGTATATATATATATATATATATATATATATATATATATATATATATATATATATATATATATAATGATCCAAAGTGACTGTCTCACACAGTCCTGTTGACATCCTTGTGTTTATGAACATCTGTACAGATATATCCTCATATCTGTAAGATTCAGATATAGCTGTTCACACATCGCTTACTATGGAGTCAAGGACCAGACCAGGCATCAAGTCACAGCTTGGTTCACATTATTCTCTTAAGATTACTTTCTGCTCTGCATTATTCCTGTTTACCACCACTGCCAACAGGTACACTCACAAAGAAACTGTCCTTCTTCTCTCTAACAAAATTCATACTGGACTGCAGATTCATTTAAACGAGGTTTGCTGTTGCTAAAATAGGTCAGAATTAGGTCACTACAGATTAGCCGAACACAGCTCCGTCACTGGGTGATTGCAGATTCAATCCACAGTGATGCCTCAACTATTCTAGGAACAGATTCCAAGACAGCATAATTTGTCCTACTCTCTAGGTGGATATTATAACCCACCCTCTCCCCCATCACTCAGCATTATGCTTTCAAGAACGTGCGAGTTGTAGCTGACGTAACAAGAGGAAGTACACGCTAGTCTCCTTCATCCATATTGTAATGCTTACTAAATAGAGGTGCAACAGCTTGTGTGTTTACACCAAACTGTCATACAAATGTCAGAGTTTAGTGCAGTCAGTCACACAATTAGAGAAAATATGGTAATTTCACAAACCTCTGTGTGAATTAAACTTGCTGTTGTGTATCATTAAAACCTTAATACTGAATAATTCTAATACAGTATAAATAACAATGTAGCTCCATACAATCATAATTAGCCCAGTGAGGTCCAATATAGATATCAAGTTATGTGTAGTTTGTGTACAAGCTTTAACATGTGTGCATGGAAGTACCTGCTGAAATCTGATTGGATAATAATGGACATGTTTTTAATATAACATCAGACTAGATCCTGATTCAGGGCTGCATATAGTAGCCCTGTACCATTCAGATAGATTTTGGGTGTGTAGCAAATTTACTTTTGTTTTCCATAATTTTATTCTAAAATTGAAATACTGTGTGAGCAATGAAAAAGAGCAAACAACACCTCCCATCTCATTTTCCTGTGTAACCCAATTTTGGGGTCAGTGATGTCATCAGGTTGTATGCACATTTACATAGAGCAGTAAACATGCACTGGAAGCTCCTCTGGCTTTTAAACTAGGATTTAATTCAGATGGAAATCAGTGAATTTTAGCTGTGTTCTGGGATGGATTTGCTCATAGTTTGTCAAATAATGATGACTGAAGGATTAGGTAGGTTAAATTTTGAAATGTGTTGCTCTGATCCTGAGTTTTGAAGCCAGGGAAATGGGTACATAACTGCCCACAAAGTGTGGCTCTTGGTTTGTAAGAGTTAAAAGTATTTTAAAGTTGATATTTTACAGTAAAATGTTACATAATCTTACTTTAAGATCCAGTAAAGAAGAAGCATTTAAAGATACTGAATGTTCACTACCCAACATACAGTAACAGACTGCTTTCATGCACAGTTGATCCATTCCTTATCAATTACTGAGCAGATTCTAAGCCCCTTAAAAGATCCTACATCAGAAAGTGACCTTTGATGAAGGGCAAGAAAATGGCTTACATACATTGTGTCTCAATAGCTGAACAGCTGTGAGAACTTAAAGCAAGATGGGGGTTTCTAATAAAGTGGCCAGGGTATACATTTAATATTAAAAACTGTCTGCTGTGCTTTTAATAAACTGACAAAGCTTTTAGAAACCCACAGAAAGAGTGCTCACATATTACTTATGTTCGCTCACACAGCCATTATGAATGTACAAATCTGGTTGTAGACAAGAAGCTCATCTTTCCAAGTGTCCGGGTGGGCAGAAATGAGCACTTTTGATTGGTTTGCATAGTTGTTATAGAGATGGATGGTGGGGAAAGGCGTGAAAACGTACTGGGAAGTCCATCTGCTTGAGGGGGAAACCCTGCAATTCACTGCCAAAACCAAGCCTCTGCAATGAGCCTGCGCTCTCTGTATTACCCCTCCACAGATGGTAGGACCTACTGCCAAAAATCACCCACACAGCATGCATGTACACACATATACTTATCAGCCATAACATTAAAACTGCCTGACAAAAAAGCCTTATTAAGAGAATAAGAAATACATTTATAAAATTAATAAAACTAATGAGCTGTTATATAATGTTGTTAGGAGTATTAAGTATGTAATATGTAATTACAATTGCAATGTAAATGAAGACCCAGTAAGCTGGGTCTGTTGTGTACACGTGAAGCGTAAAGCAAAGAGTGAAGATATGAATAGAAGATCTGAATATTGTCTTAAAGAGATATGAATAGAAAAGCAGTCCAGTCCAGTCGCAGTCCAGTCATTCAGTGAGTCTGTCTGTTATGTAAATGTGTAGATAAAGTGTCAGTGCAATGATTGGATAGGAGTAATAATGTTTGGCCATATTCAGTGAGCCTGACCTGTTAGTGGCTCAGTCTGTAATAATGTCCGACACAGTGAAGAGATGTACAGTGTCCTGTACAGGTCATTGCTACAGTAGAGCTGAATGAGTCTGTTGCTGAAAGTGCTCCGCTGCCTGACCAGTAACTCATGGAGGGGGTGAGATGTATTGTCCCGGATAGCGGTCAGATTGTTGAGTGTCCTCTTTTCTACCACCACCTCAAAGTCTTGAGTCCAGTCTTTGAGATTTATATATATATATATATATATATATATATATATATATATATATATATACTAATAGAAAAACTAAATGTGAAATGAGGATGGTTTCTATAATAGAAATGTGATCATGGTGTGTGTGTGTGTGTGTGTGTGTGTGTGTGTGTGTGTGTGTGTGTGTGTGTGTGTGTGTACTCTATACTCCATCTAGCTTTAGCACAGTTCCAATGCTATAAATTTGCCTCAAATTAAAAACAGTACAACCTGTGCAGTATTGCATTTAAAGCTCACGGTTATGTAATGATTCTAAACTTGCAGCAGTTCACTTTTAATGAATATGTAATATTTTGAAAGAGGAAAACAGGATTTCTGCAAATGTTATGTAAATCTTGGCTAACCTTGCAACCATTTCTACAAAAGAACGCATCTGTGGGGAGAGTAAGGGTTTGCTCTTTCAAAAGAAGCTCAACCGGCCTCATGGCAGAAGTTTGATTCATTTAGTTTTGCTTTGTTTCCTGTCTTGCGCCTTTCTTTTATCTTAAAGAGATCATAGACTTTATTTCATATTTCAGCATGCCTGGGTGATTTTTAATGTAACAAGGTATTTTATATAAATTGTTTAATTACTTACTTAATTTGTATAATGAGTTTATTGATACATTTATTTATTTATTTATTTATTTGATTGATTTATTTTCCCACAAATGTCATTCCTTCTAGCTTCTAGTTTTTTATAGAGGCCAGAAATGATTAACAATATTATTGTCATTTTTTGCCATTGTTATAGTGATAATTAAAAATAGACAATAGAATAGAAATATAAGATTTTTTAAATATATAAAATAACTGAAACGGGAAAAAATACTGCTGTTTTTTAAGCAAAGTTTGCAAACCAGCTCATTCACATTGAAGGTCCCTCCTTGCAGAGAAAATAATGGGTGATACAGAGGTCAGCAAAAATGATCTGGGTCATGTCCATTTATTTTATGATAAGTCAGTGATTAATTACCATTACAGGACTAACAGTTACTAAACCAACAGGAAATGTTCAATGACATGTCCTCGCCATAAGACAGTTCATAACAAAACAGCAGATCCATCAGATTTTGCTCCATATTGTAATATGTGGGCTTCTACAGCCAAACACTGTGCTTTAAGTTAATTAGCCATAGCATTAAAACCAAAACAGACCAGATCCATTGATGCATGGACTTTGAAGACGCAAGGCTTTACCAGCATATCTTTAAAGTTCATGGACTGCACCTATGACCCTGATGTTGGTTCATAAGGTCCAGTTCCCTGGACCACTTTTGGAAGGTACTGACCTTTGTATGACCAGTAACATAAGACAAAGAACTGCCTGATGATTTGAAAGCGTTCTGACCTGGTCATCACAATTGACATATTGTTATATATATATACACTGAAACACAGAAATATGTTGACCTTTGCAAACATAAACAACAACAAAATAAATAAATAAAGTCTTCTTCTTTAAGATGTTCAGCTTGTTTAAGTTAGGTTAAGAGGAAATTGATGGCAACACATCAATTAGCAAACATATAAGAGCAAATTAAATTAATGATACAGAGGAAATGTGAAGCTTCATGGTATAACCTGTTTCCTCTTCCTCTACGATTTCAGCTCAGGCAATGGATATCAAAATTCCTGAACAACAAATACATCTTAATAATATGTTGGCATGAATATACAATACAATTAGCATTTTAGGTCATTCAGTTTAGGGCTAAATGAAACATGAACAATTTAATGAGTCTGAAGCTTGTAGCAAACTCTAACATATATATTGTTTTGTGTTTAATCAGTGTCTCTTACACTGGTACAGTCCTTTTGTTTTGTTTGTTTGTTTGTTTAGTTAGTTAATTAGTTGGTTTGTTTGTTTTGTTTTGTTTTCCAAAAACTGAATAAAGCAATCATTCATTCATAGATTGGGCAGTATTGGGTTTTCACTGATTTCTGACAACTGTTGTTTTTCTGGGGCTGATAAAAAGAACTTGCACAAGTTGTATTTTTCTGAAATCAAACCTGGGCCAATTGTAAATTGTCTAGTTAATGGTTTCAGATTATTGTAAAGAATTCTAAGATCGCCCTCCTTCAATATATATATATATAAGAAGATCATTAATCTGATCAAGAGGATTGGCTGTGTTCTTGGATCACTGGAGAGTTTTGAGGTGGTGGTAGAAAAGAGGATCCATCCATCCATCCATCCATCCATCCATCCATCCATCCATCCATCCATCCATCCATCCATCCTGTCCACATGTCTAATGTACCAGTTTCACTGCTTTACTGTTGGTACAGTATTGTTGAGGTTCAATGCCCTACCTTTACACCTCCAATTTCACCTCAGGTCATTGTGGCAAAGCAACTCAGTCTTAATCTCCTGTGACCAAAAAACTTCTTCCAGAAGACTTTTTTCTTTGTCCAGATGGTCAGCTGTGCACTTCAGTTCAGCTCAAAGGTGTTGCTTTTTGAGCAGCTGCGTCTTTCTTTGATGGCAGCCTTTTAGTCCATGCTGAATAAAACCCTCTTGACTGTAGATAGTGATAGTGATACTGGTGCTCAAGCCTGTGCCTTGATGGTCGTGGGATAGTGCCTGACCATATGACCAATTTCCTCTGAGCTGTGTGTGACCATCTCAAAGAGTGCACTCATGTGTAAAGTTGTTTGAATTGATGACTTTGGAATCTGCATTTGATTAGAAATGGCTCCAAAAGACATTCCTGTAAATCTATTACAATCCTTTGCAGATCCGCACTGAGCTTGTTTGTATTGTGTTGGTCTGTACAATGAGTGCTGTCCAATAGACCCTTCTTCTGTGGGCACGGAGAAGCAATCAGGTGTATCATTATCACAAACAGGAAGTTAAGGGCACTTGGCAAATTAAAATAAACATTTGGAAACATCAATAAACAATAAAACTATATTTCAAATCATAATCAAAATCATAATCAAATATTTTTTCTTCTCCTTTTAGTTTTCATTGGCTGCAGGACCCTCTTCCACTCATGCCAACACTTAAACAGATGTTTGGGGTTTTTTTTTCTTAGATGTGTCTTCATCTCTTTGGAAAAATGTGCTGCAGCCCTGGTTTCACTTTTTTACGTTCACATTCTAATCTGGCCTTTCTATTCTTGGTGCTGCGGTGGGTTTTGCATTTTCGTTACTACTTTCATAATTGGAAATTTCTAGGTGTCGACACCTTCACCTTTGCGGTGTGGAGCTTATTGAGGATTTCAGTGACAGATCAGTTCAGCTTTTCTTTTCCTCTCATTCTTCTGTTGCCAGCAGCAACTATTTCTCTCGGCCAATGTTCTCAGTGGAGGCGGCTGCAGGAATCTCCTAATTTGTTTACTGTGTGCTGCTGACTTTCTGTCCTTCAGATCTGACTGAACCTCCCTTTCTTCCGTACCATTCACTTGCTCTTTCTTCTGTAGGCTTCATTGGATTGCAAAGGCAGACACCAAAGGAAAGTGTAAAAGCTAAATCCAACTGTTCTGTTATACACGCTGAGCAGAAAAGGACACCAGAGACGGCAAGAAACACCTGGAAGCTAATTCTCCCAGTACTTTTTGCTACATCCCTCAATTTCTCACCCAATTTCTCTCCGCAGGAGCACAAAAAACATAATTATTCTAAGACAGAAGAATTTATGTGTACAGAAATGGCCAGGTATAAAAAGTGTCTTTGCTACTGCTGCCTCATTGTCATCTTCTTATCTCATTCCCACACTCTTTCACCATGCTGCAAAAAACACTCCATTGCCTTAGTATTTATGGAGAGGCCTGTACTCCTGTAGCTGTCTTTAGGTGTGATTTATGACGTGAAAATCAAGATTCCGAACAGCTTGAAACCGCTTGGCCTTGTGTCTAATGGTGAGTGCAATGCAGAAAACAGGGCTATATAACAGGGGTCACATATTTTTGTAGATGTGATAAGCCAGAGAGATTACCAAACTGTTCTAGACTCAAGCCCTCCAGAACAAGAACTGATGACTTCCACACTACAGCGTGATTGTTTTCTGCCCTCTTACCAGTAGAGGGCAATATTAACCTGCATGGCCAGACTGGGGCTCATGTTGAACCACAGTTTTTATAAGGTTTTGCGTGCACAATGAAGACATTCCTCACAAGCTTACAGAAGTTGTAGTACCTTACAAAATTAAATTATACCAAGTTACAAGAAACAAAAAATAAAACCCTTTGGAATGAAATGAAAACAGAATGATACCTGGATTTATCACCTCCACTGAACATTTCCTGCAGCTGAAAATTAGTTTCGCTCAGGGTTGAGGAGGAATGTTAGACTGTTCCCCCATGTGACTGTGAATGCGCATCAGTATTTTTTACCTTGCATTCACAATCCAAAATACAGATCTTCTTTCTCAGCCATTATTTAGTTGATTTACTTGTGCTCTGTTTCGTTTTCACACCCGGCATCACTTTCATTGTTCCTTCAGTGATCTCAAGCCATCCTGGCCCTGAGGCAGCAAACCACTGGTGTTGGCATTCCTTCTTCCAATCGTAGTGTTGTGCCTTTGTGCTAAAAGTTCCATTTACAATCCACAGGCTTTCGCTTTTGCTCAGTGTTTTTTCTAACAGTAGACAGATGAGGAAAAGATCTTTTGCTGTTATCCTCGTGTTCGTTCTAACCTCTGGGCTACTGCTTTGAAATATTTTTGTGTACTGTGTATTTTGTTGTGTGTGTGTGTGTGTCATCACACAGAAATAGAGGTTGTATACCTCTGCAATGGTAATCCAGATGGATGTTGTTTCAGTTTAAGAAATGTAGATGCACCTGTATCAGCAATGGCAGATACTTTATATACATGACAAATACTGGTTCCAGCCCATAAGTCCCATGTTGGTAAATGCCTAGATGATTTGATTCTTGTTTATTGTCAATTTACTGTCTAAAGCTAACCGGGGGAGGATGGGCTCCTCTATAGGGGCTGCACCCAGAACATTTATACTAAATGCTATATATATACACTATCGTATGCATGTACTGTATGGTACTGTATGTGATACCATACAGTATAGGTATGGTAGTGTATACTATATGATATATCTATAATTTATATTCTCATTATTCTATTAATCAGTGTAGTACAGGGGTGTCCAATCTTATTCAAAAGCGTCTGGTGTGGCTGCAGGTTTTCATTTTATACATGCTGAAGCACATCTGATTCTACTTGTTTAATCAGTTGTTCTCAGTTATCAAACAGTCGATCAGGCTGTGTTCCTGCTTGGTTGAATTGAAAACATGCAGCCACACCAGCCCTTTGTGGATAAGATTTGATGTCACTGGTATGTCTATGTAGTTTGTGCACAGACTTAGAGACTTATCACTGTCACCCTCAATTATTATTATTATTGTTATTATTGTTATTATTATTATTATTGTTATTATTGTTATTATTATTATTATTATTATTGTTATTATTATTATTATTATTATTATTATTATTATTATTATTATTATTATTGTTGTTGTTATTATTGGTAGTATATTTTACATGGAGAAAGATGAGCTATGGTTCACCAACAAGGTAGATGTGTCAAAAAACAGTATGTGAATATGCATCATTCAACAGCTGCAGTCTTGATGTGCTCTGACAGTGATATACTATGCTTGTTTCCATCACAGAGCACAATCTGCTCGTATCCTCAAATTGCAATCTAGTTACTTTGTGCCTTAATGTGCCTTTCTTGTTTCAGAACTTTGACTCAGTCAGGCCACTGAAAGCAGTGGACTGAGCAGAAAGCAGATCTACTTGCCAGGAGGTGCCATGAGTCTAACACAATCTGCATGATAAATATTATCCAAGGACAGGGTCATACCATATTGCACTGCACTCCACAATGACTCTTTTTAATATGAGAGAATGAGTACAACTGCCAACTGTGCCAGACAGTCAGGGCACATGATTGGATTAAAAGTTAGGCCTCAAAGTGTCTACTGTCTCTACAGAAGGATTATTATTATTTATTTATTTTTTATTACGGAATCCAGGCCATGTTCGAGTACATTTGTGTGTCTGTGCATACAAGCATTCCTGTCTACACTTGACATGCTTGACTCATGAAGCCTAATTATTTTTGCTGCCCTCAGTTGGAGACAGAAGACTTGACTGAGCATCTGTGTAGCTTTGTCCCATAAAAGACACAATTATTTATATGCAGTTTTTTTTTTCACTTTTTAGTGAAACAAATAAAAATAATAAATAAATAAATAAATAAATAAATAGACTTTTGCAAAAGTAAGTTTTCTGAAATTTTAGCCTAGTTTTACTATTGTTCTGGTCTTTTGTTAATCAATTGTTAAAACGCATGGTAGGTTCATTGTACATTAATACATTCAATAACAAAAAAAAAAAACAAACAACAAAAAAAAAAAAAACAAGTTTTCTTCTTTAGTTGCACTGGAGCTATGAGGCTAATCCAGCTAAAATTGTTTATTTCTCAGGGTCAGAAGCGAGACTAAAAAGGCTTAAGCTAACTAACTAAGCAAAGCACCACTCACAGAGGGGTTGGCCAGAGGAAGCATTGTTGCAAGTATCTCGTGCAGCCATGAAAGAGACACAAAGAGAGCACAGAGGGTCGGGAGAAACATGCCCTATACAATCTCTTCAACTAAGTAAAGTGTACACGGTGACAGCCTGGTCTCCTTATTGTGTGATAAATTATCAGTGAGTAAACCAGCTTAGAATAGAAACAGCTAGAATTCACAGCTAGAGTTTAAATAAGGAGCCTTCCAATGTATGTTTACTGCTCTGTACATGATATGCTTGAGATTTCCGTTGGGAGTGACAAGGATGGACAAGATTAGAAATGAGCAGATCAGGAAGACTGTGAAGGAGGAGCAGGTTGAGACGGTTTGGATGTTTTGAGGAGGAATAGTGGATATATTGGACAAAGAGTGTTGGAGATGGAGCTGCCGGGAAGAAGGAGAAGAGGAAGACCTCCGAGAAGGCTCCAGAAGAAGAAGACATGATATGCTTGACCTGCAGTCAGACTCTGACTGATCAGTGAGAGAGGATGGGGCTGATGACACAAGGCTGTCAGATTTTGTAATGCAAGCATGTGACAGAGCCTGGTGTTACAGCACCTGACAGTCAGCATCAAAACTGTAAGAGGTCAGAGAGGTTTGGATTCATGACAATTTTATACTTCTCTGGGATATGTTTTAACATTACAAGGACGGATGTATTAGCTTAGTCCTCATCCAAAAACAAAACAATTTGTATGCATCTGTATGCATACAACGATTGTATGCATCTGTTTGGTCAAGTGAACTCACTCCCTCTGAGTCATAACTGTTTTGTCACAAATGCACAAATGCAGATAGAAATCAGTAAGACAAAAACTCACACATGACAGAGACTAGACAAAGAATGAGACAAAAATAGGACTATGTAATGGGACATTAAACGCTGAACATCTGACAAAAAGTAACATGGGTATAGAATAAGAAACACCTGAATACAAGAGGACGGATGAACAAGACACGTGAGTAAAAGCAAAGTAAACATACACAAGTGGACCAAACGGAACATAAACAAAGACACGAATACAGAGCAGGGCATATGTTACAGTACTCCCCCATCAACACACCCGGAATGTGCAACAACCACAGGGGTGGGTACAGGAGGGGGACCGGAAAACGAGAGAGAATAGAACATAACAGAAGATGAAACAGGACAGGAACCAGAAAACTTCATACAGGACCACAGGCAGGACGCAGAACTGGACATGGAACAGCAGACAAAGCTGCAGACAAGACAAACTGCAGGGACTGGACAGGGAACCGGGACACCAACAACAATGGGCAGATGTTAGACTTATATACATACTACACACTTTTTAAGTAGTGTTCCATGCAAATTTGACAGGACCAAAACAGGACACAAACCTGGGGACAATCATAAAAAACTATTTTTACAATTTATTATTTGTATGAATTATAACTTACTTATAATTCATAATACTTTATTTATTTTTATAAGGGTTTAGTCAAATCAAATCAATTCAAATCAAACCAAAAGTTATTTCTGTAGCGCTTTTCACAACTTCTGACAGAGCAGCTTTACAGAAATCAAGAAATAAAAAGGATAACAACAGATGAACAAAGGATAAGAGACAGACCCCTTAGTGAGCAAGACAAAGGGCGTTTCTACATTATGTATGACAGTTAGAACAGTGCCCAATCAAACTGCCAGCTAATCTCATTTCTCAAAGGTTCATCCATCAAAATCACACCCTTTAACCCTTTTAAAGTCCTGGATGCTTGTAATGATCCACCAAGAGTGAGGGAATATCTCTTTTATGTGTTGCTGCAGAATCCATAAGATTCTGTAACTGAGTAGACCTGTGGTTTAGGGATGTGCTGTATGCTCTGGGAAAACTAATCAGTAGACAGATTTGATGAATCCGCAGAATAATAAACATAGGCAATTTATTTTGAACACCGCGTCAACTGTGTGTAGAGCTTCCGTTCTGTCCTTCATTATTTTAAGTTGTGTTGAATCTTAAAACACATGATTATTTTAGTACAGTAGGTTTCTTTGTAACTAATGTACTTGGGTAGTTTTGACATTCTGTTGTCTTCAAAAATGTATATAAAGATGATATAAATGTATATAAAAAAATAAAGATTGCAGTCAAAAATGTTGTAGAGTGTCAGAAACCCAACATGCAAATGAGAAGGGTTTTTGCTGATCTGTCACTATTTATGACGAGACTTAAGCTCAGTGACTTCCACAAGCACATTCAGAAACCCTGCACTGGCACCTCCCCTACAATGAAATTTCACATCCTACTATATGTGCCTTTGACAGTAATTTACATCGTGAGAACGCGAGGCTGCAGCCCGCATCTGACTAATTCTGAGATTAATGTGTGTGCGCTGACTCATGGCACTGTAATCGCCTTGCAGTGGGCGCTCCCGGTTCCACCAAGTGCTGTTTCAATGAGGGCCTCGCCTTTGTCCGATAATTTCAATCTGCATGCGTTTGTTCAAGAGAGGTGTTCAAACAATGTTGGCTTAATAGGGGGAAAATGAATGTGTGGGACTGGAGATTTTTGTGTGCGGCCAGTGTAGGGGGAGCTTCAGGGAGAGCACAAAGAGAGGGAAATGGAGGGCATGCTTTGACCTTGATCTCAAAATCTCATCACAGAGAGATGCCATAATAGAGACTCATATTACAAGAAGAGGCAAGATAACTATTAGGGACCCATTATCTTTACTGTACTTGCAAGCAGAAATCAGTGTATGTTGGTACTGAATGATTTCAGCCACTTCAGCCAGATGTCAAATAAAAGTCAGGACTGAAATGAGAAAAAATTCAGCAGCGTTCTCATCACCCACAGCAGATATATTTAACTCACAAGATTAATAATATAATCATATATTATATAAACCCTGCCAAGCAGACATGGCTTTAGTCCAATACACACTATCAGTATCGGGCAGATATCAGCTGCAAATGTTGGCTCGGATACAGCAGAATCAAATAACAAATCTGACACAAATCTGCCATATTTAAGGAACACACAAGGTCTAAAACGCAAAATGCATTTCCCCCGCAGTCAGTAGCAGCAGCTACTTTACAATGATTGATATTCCAACGCCTTCAACTGATCGTTTGATTTGCTGGACATTAGATTGTAAACTGGTTCTGTAATGTTTCTGCAGATACAACTAAGCTTATACAGCTAACAATAACAAAAATCAGAGACGGCCCAGCCTATAAACACAGTACACACAATGCATAGGACCCCGCAAATTAATGAGGGTCCCTGGATGACTGTAATTAATTAAGGGGTTCAGAGTTTTGCTTAGGGCCCCAGGGAAGACCAGCTCAACACCAACAAGAAATAAAGGCAAAAGACAGTTTTAAAAAGCAAAGCTTAAAGCCATTCTGCAAGTTTTAAGCTCTCCGAACCTTCTTAAAAGGTTTTAGTGGGTTCCATCACTAGCTGAGGAACACACAGGTCAGAGGGTTTCAAAATCAGGTGCTCACTATTTCCTCATCTACTGCAGCTGCAACATGTGTAATATGAGCCCGAGGTACAAATAGCTCATTTTAAAGCTTCATTAACTTGAATTATTCCTTCAACAGATATCAATCCACCTCATTTATCTGTACGTGTTGTCCTCTGAGCACACAGCACAGAAGCTAGTGCTTCTCTTCTGCTGTTAGATGTTTCTGGTGTAGTAGAATTTCAAAGCTGGAGGCTAGTATTGATTTGGCAAATCTGATTAACTAAACCCCGTAAGTGGTGACGGTCACTTGGCCCTCAGGTGACACATAAGTTGGGTTTGATTAAAAATCCGAATGTCTTTTCCCCAAAACAACAAGAAAACCCTTCCCTCTTTCTGTCTGAATGGAAAAATAACTTTGATGCAGGTAGATCTGTATACCTGCTCATTTTACAAATTCACTGACCCCTTTTCTTCCCTCAGAACTGCTGCGTGCATGAAGCAGAAGCAAAAAAAGTTCCATTATTCCGACCAGCCCGAACAGCATTCTTCTCTCACAAGATATCACCATGGTTACAGTCCTTTTCCAAATCACGCCTGAATCAGACACAAGAGAAACAATATGGTACATGAAGCTCTCCAGTGCTGTAATTAGGATGGAGGGCCTGGTGTGGTGAGACCACGCAGCCCAAACTAGTCCCAGACACATCACAAGAGCTAAACAGGAGCTACACAGTGTAAGTTGTCTTGGAATAACTGGACCTTCTATTAAAAGTGAACAAATCTTGAAGCTATATAGCAGCTAGTCCTTTTCAGTGCTAAACATCATACATATTTAATACACACAGTCCTTCATATTCACCTTTTTTTTTTTTTAAACCTGATTTTCCGTCAGCTAAATGGAAGACATCTGTCGGTAGCTGTGTTGTGGTCTCAACAGGACTGCTCAGATCTAATCTTTTCAAAGTACCAGCAAGAATTTGAGGGTGTGAGATATTTAGTGTGACATTTGTGGAGGTACGTGCAGGATTTCACAGTTAATTATTTGGCAAAGATCAGCGGTTCGCTGTGACACAGCAAACTAAGCACATGTCTGGCTTCCAACACCTGAAGTCTGGGCAGGAATAGTTTTGTGTAAGCATTCCTTACAAGTGTCATTCCTGCATCCTGTTGTGTTTGGGAGTTTTTTGTGACCCACTCATCCACACAGGCCTGCTTTGTTCCATTTGATGTTTGAGCTTTTCTAGATCATGCTGTCCATTTCAAGTGCCCTCACCAGCATCTCACACAGGGTCAGATTTTTTTTTTTTTTTTTTTTTTTTTTGAACATTCTGCTGGGGATTGGCTCAAGTGTTTTGGATCTCAGTCCTGCTGTGAGATTCATTTCTGGTTCATCTTCAGCTTTTTGACAGATGGTCCAACATTCTGCTCAAGCATTGTCTGGTTCATTGTGCAATTCATGGCTGTCTGGGCTATACAGCTGGCATGAAGCTCTTCCATTCAAAGGCTGCTTTTGCATCAATCATGACATCTTGCATTCTGTGTTCTAACTTGCTGTTGGCCGATTAAATGAAAACACTATAATTTTTGTAAAATCTACTATTTTGAATAAATACTGCTGAATAGCTGTATATAAAGCTGTGGTTAGAAATTAAAATTACCTTCAAAAAGCTTCAGGCAGAGTTCTGGTTGGATAATTGGCAAATATTTATAAATAAAGGCCTTTCCAAACGCTTAATGTTAGCCTGCCTAATCCTTTCTGCAAGTTACTGGGAGAAGATCTGGAAGAAGGACACTGGCTTTGACTGAAATTGATCCCTATTAGCTCATTAGTACTGCCCTATATTGGGGCAAACAATGTAGTTTACCATGCAGCTGTAAAGTTAGTAAAGCTCTGTGCTGTTCATGGAATAATTCTTAATTATGTTGCTTACAAACATAAGCCTCCCATTAATGAACTAATGTTACACGAGAAAACACCCTCATGACTATCTCTGGCTTAGTGGCAATATGAGCCAACATCACATCCATTCGTTCCACTGGGCTGCTTAATACAGAGACTCGCAATTACATTCTGGTCCATATTCAACTAAAATGTCTTTACTATAAATTACAAATTCAAAGTCCCCTTTATGATTAGGACACTCATGAAATGGAAAATGGCTGACATACTTATTGGTGCCCTAAAACATAGCGAGGGTCAATTTGTTACCTTTAAACGTGTGTTTGGGGTCACTGTCCTCTTGACACACACTTTGTGTTTTGTGCTCATGGATTGAGGTTTTGGGTAGTATTCCTTCTTCATTTGTCCATCCATTTTGTGTGTTGTACCAGTCCCACTGGAAGAAAATCAGCCCCGTACCATTGAGCTACCATCATTATTAACAGCTGGTTAAACATAATTTTTGTTTTATCTGAATGTGAAACCTTCTTCTACCACCTTTTCTTTTTTTGTCATTGTGGTGACAGGTTGTGTCTTCTTTCAGACATTGCCCCAATAACTTATGTAGAGTTGTTTGAACTAAAGAGTGTGGACTTGTTGTTAAAAATGGGAGATTTTCCACATTTTCCATAATGTTTTTAGAAGATCCTGTTATTAAAATCCAATATAATAAAGCAGTTTTTATTACCTGAGATGATGGTCATATTGGCCCTGAAGAAATTACAAGTTCTGCTGTGACAAGCAGTTTTAGAGATGGGTATAAGAAGCAAAATCATCCAAAAAATTAAGACTGCCTAAATTTTTTCATACATTTTGTCACATCTGATAGTATGGACACATCAAGTAATTACATTTTTAAGAAGCCAAAGGGCTTCCTTTTCTATTACAAAAAAATATGACAAAACGCACAAAAACACATAACTTATGTAGCTGTAAAGTATGTAAGTAAAGTAAAGGTAAATGACATGTTACTGTGTGTGTGTATATATATATATATATATATATATATATATAGTAGGTACATTTCCAAAGCAGTACAATATATTAGTAATAATCCACAAATCACTTGCTCAGCTGGAAACTGCAACATCTGAATTTCTTGAAGGTCATGGTGCGCTGAAAGAAAAGCATTTTGTCTGTTTGGTAATGTTATACTAACAACTCAACTTGGTTTAAATGCATGTTTCTGAACAGTTAAATTAGGGTGACAATATTTTGGTTTTCAAAACAGGACACTATCATGAGTTAAATATGTCTTATATTAATGGACATTTAACACCAATAAATGACCTTAAAAGCCTGTGTTATCAAATCATCTCCTTTCATTTTCTCCTCTCGTTTCCTGCATCTTAAAATAAAATCAGTAAAAAAGCAAAGACACAGTTTTACTTTTACTTTTTTTCATGATTCTGGAAACAGTTTACATTTGATTTGATGATTGGATTTGAACCGTGTTGGGATCTCGACACTATAACACGTTTTTTTTTGTTTTAACACTGAACAGTATCTGCTCAGTGAACAATAGCAGAAACTACTTTAGTAACATAAATGACCCGGGCAAAAAAGCAAAATGAAACTAAATGCTTTTAGACAATACGGCAGATCTGGAGCTTGTTTGTGGTTTTTCTGTGACTTGTGTGATTATAATGATAAGACACTCTCATGTTCTATTGCTTTAATATCAATAAAATAAAAAAGTCAGGTGAATTCAAACTGATTTGTGTTCATTTAAATTTAAGACATTTTTAAGCTGTGGTCAATCGGCAGTTGTAGGAAGCAGTTTGACCTGTTGTTGATGTAGATGCAGTTACATGTAGACCAATAGGGGTAAATCAGACACATTTAAAGCAGCAAAAATCCATAAATCCACACATACTGTTTGTTGACTGTAGAAACAAAATCAATGTAAAATCCTGGACCTTTATAATATTTTGAAATTTCACATTTTTCACTTCCAAGAAGAGTAAATGTCTGGAAAAAGCGGATGGGTGCTCATTCTACTTAAAAGTATGTATTTATTATATTTAATCTGCATAACACAGGCTAAATGGCACCCCAATCACAGAGTCACTCTACCAATTAGAGTCATGATTTAAATGCATGTTCAGTGTATTTTTTTTTCTTTTTGAGTGACAGTGCACTCCTTGGAAGAAGACCCAGGAGGAATCCACTGTTGAAAGAAAAACAGCAAAAAGCCAGACTTGAATTTGCTAAAATGAATATTGACAAGCCACTGTGCTTCTGGGAAAATGTCCTTTGGACATATGAGACAAAACTAGGGCTTTTTGAGAAGTCACATCAGCTCCATGTTAACAGATGAAGCTTTCAAAAAAAAAAAAAGGACAGTGAAACATGGAGGAGGATCGGTTATGTTTTGGGGCTGTTTTGCTACATCTAGTCTTCCTTGTCTTAAATCTGCTGAGGGTACAATGAAATCTCCAAACTATCAAGGCATTCTGGACCGAAACGTACTGCCCAGCATCAGAAAGCTCTGACTTAGTCACAGGTCATGAGTCCTCAAACAGGATATTGACCCTCAGCACACTGCCCACAGGGCTGAAGAACAGAAGAGCCCTGATCTGAATCCTATTGAACATCTATGGAAACAGATGAAATGGAGATGGCACCTTTTAAGCCTGAGACAGCTGGAAGAGTTTGTTGGCCAAACTACCCTTTGACAGGTGTAGAAGTTTAACTGAGAGCTACAGAAACTCTTTGAGAAGTTCTAAAGGCTGTGTAAGAAAATAGGTTAAGGGTCCCATTGTTTATTGTTTATTTATGTGGAATGTTCATTTGCATCATGGGGTGTTTTATCCCATGTGTGGCTCTCACTTTTGCCTACTGGCAGGTTCAAGTAATCAGTGCCTGGCCATGTATGACTTTCCAGACTGTGTCTTTCCAGAGTGCATATCTAGTAAAATAATGTTTCATTTCCAACGTTTTCTTTCGTGGGTGTCTTTCTACCGAATCCGCAAACAGTGGTTTAGTGCTGCTTTTGGTTCCTGAAGACATCATTGTTACAGGCATTGTTTATGAGGTCAATTTGGTGCTCTTTCAGACTGTTAACTGGAACTCTTACTACTTGTAGATCATCTGTCATGGGGTGGAAACAACAGTCTCTGCTCTGGTGTTTTAAAACTCAGCTCTGTGGCTGTAAGCTTAGTTGACTCATCTGGCTCAGCTGATGATTTACTGCTATAATCAGTCACAGAGATCTGAAAGATATGCACTAACCTCTTTGCCATAGGAAAATGAATTTCTACTGTTTGTTGAAATAGTGTGTCACTGTGTTCCTAGAGTGCACTATCTGATTTTGGAAGTAATGAACTAATATATCATTTTTTTTTTCCTTCGCCAGACCAGAAATCAAAACAAATGTTTATTAGAAGAGTCCAAACTACCTGCAAATGATGGCTGCCTCACAGAAAAGGTGTTTAAATGTTACAGAGAGTTTTAATTAACTCCACAGTTGTTAAAACTGCTTTGAAAGGAAATACTGGTCAGTAACTACAGCTTTAAACACAGTGAAACCCGTGACATAACAGAATTCCCATGAAAAAACCCTCTCCAACCAGGGAACTGAAGGAACACTTCTGCCCCCTACTGTTCAGGCCTATATTTTGTTTATGTTAGTAGTTCAGAGTAAGCACTAGGCGGCAGAAAGGAACACCCTGGCCTCTGTTAAGGTTATACAAATCTACTGCTTTTGAGACATTTAATATTATTTATTGACTTTTTTTCAATTTGTACATTTCAGGAAAAAAATATGTCTCTTAGAGTATCATGTAAAGAGCTGATAAGGCCATGTGGCAACAGCAGCAATAGTATGTAATCTAAAAAGGGGAAATGGCAATGGTAATATTGATTCATATCATTAATTAATACAGACATTTTTATATTATATCTGCCCACCTTTAAATACATTAAAAAGCTTATTCTAACTGGCCTTAGTTGTGAAATGGCATGAAAAATAATTGATAGAATAAAAGACAAAAAAAAAAATGTGCATGCAAACTTTGGGCACTTTTGGTTATCTTATGCCTCTTGAATTGTTGCACTGTAGATGTGTTTTAGATGTGTTTAGAACACATCCTTCTTTGACCTCTATTTGCCTGCTTTTCAAACACATGGTCTGATGATGAATTTCTGAATTTGTATGTATTTAATTAAATCCATCTTTTTTGGGGGAAGGTCTACATCCCCTCTTTTTCTTCTTTTCTTGTTTTGTTTATTGAAGTAAAAAAAATTATTAAACTCATCAATTCATAAAAATGTTCCAAAATAAATTCAGACTTTTTCTTCTGGAATTTTATGGTTAGAACACGGGGACAGTTTTCTTCTGATTGCAGGTGCTGTTGCACAGTAGAACAGTGCACCACTACTTCAGGCTGCTTTACCTTCATAAAGGTCTTTTGTCTTAAGGCTGAGATTTTGACTGGACTTTGTTTTGTTGTTGTTTGTCTGTTGTTTATAGTGTGCCAGACCACCATTTCAGTTTACAGCTGTAAACTGGGCAGATTTTGGAGACTTAGAGTATTTACAAAACCTGTGTGCACATATCATGTAATTATTTTCTTAGAGCTATGGTTTGTTCACAGGGTTCTCAAATGACTTGATATTTTAACCCAACAGCAACAGCAACACCCCTGCCTTCAGTGCACCTACAGAATCCCTGCTCTCTAAATTCATACACGCATTACCAAGGAAACGACACAATGCAGTATCCAAAACACAACATCCAAACACAGCATTTAAGTAACAAAAAACTGTAAAAACTGCATAAGGTTATTTGTCTCTATTGTTTCTACAAGATTTCAGTGAACAGCTAGCTATCTACCCATTCCAATGACCATGAATAATAAGACAACCAACGTACTGCCTAGCCAGTGACAAGTTCATACTGTACAACACAGCTCTACAAGATGTGGGCTGTGAGCAAGTCAAACAGCCATGTACTGAAGGTGTACTAAATTTGCATGGCAGAGGTTATTATTAACTCTTTATGTTTAATGTTAGAACATGTTAGAACAATGTAAATCTCTAGAATAACTGCTGCCATTAATGCATATGTATATGAAACGTATTTCAAGACATTGGTAGAAATATAATTTTTAATGCTGTAATTAAATGTAGGTGTACTATAGTTCACTGAAATAAAAAGATCCCTGCAGAGATGAGAATTGTGGATGATTTCATCTGTACAGTTTCAATCAATCAATCAAAGTTTATTTAGGAGTTGTCACAAAGTGGCTTCATAAAGATCCGGGTCCAAGCCTCAAATGAGCAGCCAGTGGGCAAACAGTGGCAAGGAAAAACTCCCTCAGACTAGGAGGAAGAAACCTTGAGAGGAACCAAGGCTCAAGAGAGGAACCCATCCTCCTCTGGTCGACACCGGAGAGCATAAACAAAAGCACAATACATGAGTATAAAAAAGGAAATGAAATACATATATACGGGGGGGGAGGGGGGGGTAAAGATAGTTATGCATGTATTAGCTGTGATACAAGTATGAATAAATAATGGCAATGGAAATTTAGGTAGCATGCAAGGCGGTGATGGTGATGACGTCCATGCAAGTTGGGTTGTCTAATCTAGCAGTTATTATTAAGAAGTGGATAAGTAGAGGGGTGGAATGGTATTCGCCGGGCATCAGGGGCAGCTTGGGACATGGGGGGAGAGAGGGAGAAAGAGTGGATTATTGCCCCCTTAGAGGTGTTCATGAAAAGCCTGCGTGAAGGGAGAGGTTTTCAGTCATAATTTAAAGATGGAGAGTGTGTCTGAGCCCCGAACAGTAGGAAGAAGGCTAATCCAGAGCTGGGGGGGCTTTATAAGAGAAGGCTCGTCTCCAACAGTGTTCTTTTTAATTCTAGGGATGGTCAATAGACCTGCGTCCTGAGAACGCATTCTACATGATGGGCTGTAGGGTATTAAAAGGTCTTTTAGGAAATGTGGAGCTAAACCATTTAGCGACATGAAGTTAGTAGTAATATTTTATAGTCGATTTGGAATTTAATGGGAAGCCAATGGAGGGATGAAAGAACAGGACTAATGTGGTCAAATTTCCGAGTTCTAGTGAGAACCCTCGCAGCAGTGTTTTGTATAGATTGGAGTTTCTGTAAGGATCTCCTGGAGCTACCAGCTAGAAGTTGCAATACTCTAGTCCAGATGTGATGAATGTGGAACCAGTATCTCTGCATGCTTGCGTGATTTATGCAATTTAGTAATATTGCGTAGGAGGAAGAACCCCGTCTTTACTACATCACTGATGTCGGTGTCAAATGAAAGGTCAGGGTCAGTTTGTCTGTTTAATAACTCCTAACAATAATCATCTGTAATTTGTCCCAAAGAGTGTGTTTGACAATAATATTCAATAAGAAGGATTTTTTTTTATTCTGATGTATTACTGAATGTCTGTATTATCTAGACTGATTTTTTTCCTTTTTGGCTTTTCTCCACCATCTCTGCTTTATTTGTATGTGTACAATATCTGTCATTCATCAAGTGCCAGATAAACAGTTTCCCCTGCCGTTCGCCTTCCAACATCCTGTGCAGAAGCAGGAATGCTGATTGGCTGGAGTAATATTGTGGGGCACACCTTCTTTCTTTTGCATTTACAGCCAGAGCTTTTTATAAAGGCCCAGTATCAAGACTGGAGAGCTAGTGAGGAAATATGAGGAAATATAAATATAGTTTTTATTACAGAAAGTCTAATGACACATATCCTTTAAGGTCTGTGACCTTTCTAAAAAAAATAAAAACAAACTAAAATGTCTTGTGGTGTCCTCCTTTCCTTTTATTCCCACTCTAAAATTGTGCAAAATAGATAAATACACCAAACTTATATTCAATATAATTCAATTAAAAGGTAAACATGTTTCATTTGACCTGTTTCGTGTCCTGCAAATTGCACTTTTATTATGAGTTGGTGGTGTGCACACAAGCACATGACTCACAGTGAAAAAAAGCTCAGAATGGGACCTGGACATTCTGTTCTTTCCACATTTTTTTGGTGTTCATTGTATTTTTAAGCTCTGGCCAGCAGGGGGACCTTTGTGCCCAATTCTGCCTGTAAGGACCCCCATTGGCTCTCAAACTTGCTGAATGTTTTATATACATTTACATTAAAGCGTTTGACACTTGTTGCACTAATGTTTACGAATGTTGCTTTAGGAGTCTTGCCAAGGACTCTTACTGATGTAACAAGGTGTGCTTGCTTAGCTATAGGGACTCAAACCTTAGTTTGTTACAATGAAGATAATACACTACACAACACTACAGCTGCTACCCACAGTTTCATTGTAACACACGTCTGAATGGGAACAGACGTACGCTCAAACTAATCATTCATTCAACAGCAGTGCACAGAAGGATGTACAGACTGTGTTTTTCAGCTTTATGTTTTGTAACCTTAAGGCTAAGCATTGTTTAGCACAGCTGGCAGTGGACATGGTTACAGTATTCCCACACTAAACTGGAGAGTGATTATAACTAATACTGAGATTGAGCAGTTTCATGCCCTGTTATGTTTCATGACTTGTTTTGGGGGGATATGTGGAAGCAAAGTAGCAGCATTAGGGATGATGAGTAAGAAAAATTCACAGTGCAACCCAATGACTTGAGTTACAGTAACTCTCCACCCGGGACAAACATACTCATGAGTGTGGATTTTTTCTTCCTTTTTGCTGCATAGCTCAGCACCCTTTACAGTTACCAGAAGAAGCCTAACATTGTTCCCACGCTATGAGAATCATTTTAAGTAAAACTGAATACACAAAAACATTCAACATATATGTTGTGTCACACATAAAAGAGGAAGAGAGGGCATGGTTGTTATGGTAAATGACACATGTTCATCGTGTCTGTGTGACAAATACATGCTCACCGTGACACACGTGAAATTTTCAGTTGTGACCACAGAGTAGGCCAACAAGCCAAGAGTTGAGTACTTTAGCGCTTGTGTGATGTCAAAGTGCTGAACTAGAAGCAGAAGTGAGAAGTAGGCAGAGCCATGTTCTGATGTGAACCAGCAGCTAGTTTGATGAACAAAGCTTGGTTCCCTCCAGCCAACACCTGGATGTATTCAATCCCATCACCAGAGCACCAGATTTAACATCATTATGCACTGGTCTTGGATGATAAATATAAATAATACTAGACTCCCATGAGGAGAGCTTTGGAGATGTTTTAATGAACCCAATGAAAATTACAATCATGTGCTCCAAATAAGCAGCACATGATTAGACCATTGTTAGAGAAGACTTTGGGGTAAGCCTAGTTTGGTTCGCTCTTAATTGTTGAAGTGAAATGTATCATTACGGTGAGATCCAAAGAGCTCTCTGAGGCTTTCAAAAAGAAGGTTGTAGATGCAGATGACTCTGGGAAGGGATTTCAAAAGTTGTCAATACAATTCGAAATCAGTCATTCTTCTGTCCGGAAAGTAATTGGAGTGGAAAGTGGAGACATGACCAGATCAAGCTATCCTAGCAAGTTCAGCCCAAAAGAGGTCTTCAACAATCTGAAAATGTCATCACAAGACTGACAGGCAGCATCTACCATCAGAAAGAGACCAAACAAGTTTGATTTTCTTGGGAAGTGTGCAAGGAGGAAACACTTCCTGTCAAAAAAATTATCAGGACTAAAGACTAAAGTTTGCCAGAGAACACCTAGACAAAGTCCATGACATCTGGAACAATGTGCTTGGCAGGGAGGAAGCCAAAGCGTAATTATTTGGGTACAGTAATAGAAGAAATGTTTGGCACAAACCAGACGCAACATTTGAGCACAAAAACCAAAGCATGAAGGTGGAATTTTCATGGTCTGGAGCTGCTTTGCAGGGCATGGAGAGCTCTACGTCATAGAAACCTCTATGAAATGTTCCCTGTGTCAGATGGACCTTAGCGAAAACAAAACTGTCTCTAAAACATTACATAACATTACTGTCTAATGTATCAGCTCCGCTGACCTTATAGAAGCACTTGGCAATTCTATGATTACAGCCTGTGGTCTATCTGTTTCACTTTGTTAGCCTCCTTTCTCCCTGTTCCTGAACGGTCAGAACCCCACAGAACCACCGCGCAGCAGGCATTATTAGTCTTATTCAAAAAATAACCATACATCTGATTTCCATATGGGAGCCTTTGTACATGCCACATTTTCCACAGGTTCGTTTTGCTAATATATGCAGTAATTGTGTATCCATGCAGAGGATGTGTACAACAGAACCTGTTTGACCTTGCATGTCCAAGCATACATACGTTTGTACGTATGAGCCTTTGCATTTAATGAAGCTAAGCTTTCATATCTCTGACTTATTTACAAATCTGAGAAATGTAGAACTGAAGAGCATGGGCCACGTGAAGGGCTGCCGATGTAAGAATGGCTGTATTGTTCAAATCTGTTGGGAAGGCATGAGCAGTTGTTGAGTTGTTGATGGGAGATGGAAACTGCTAATGGGAGCAGATGGCAGCTACAAAAAAAGTGTGTAGACCTTCACCTGGTGTTCCCTAATGTAGACACCGTCCACAACGGACAGTGTAGGAACTGAGAAAAATAGTTTCCCTGGCAACCAAGACATATTCAAGGAATAACCTCCAAAGCTTTTGTGCTGGAATATAATAATAGCTGGAATTAAAATGAAGAGACTCTAGCTGCTCTTTTTGGAACTCACTCCATTCCTTTGTGTTTCTCTCCTATTAAAAATAAAGATTTTATTCAGGGATTTTACACTGGTGTGTGAAACTCGGGGACTTTCAGAGCACCTGTCATTTACTTAACTTCTATCCAGCCATTAAAAAGCCCTCTTTCCAAAGCCAGTCCCCAAAACACGTGAATGTGCATGAATTGACGAGTCCTATACAGTGCCTTGCAAAATTATTGACCCCATTGGCTTTTACACATTTTGTTACATTACAACCTGTATTTAAATATTTCATCTGATTTAATTGTATGTGATACATTGGCACAAAATACTCTGAATTGGTGAAGCAAAATGAGAAATGCCTTTAACTCTGCCTTTAGAGGCAGTTACATGCTGCTTATAGGCTTCCTAACTCAGGATCAGAGTAACCTACAGACATGTTACCACAGTAGTTAACTATTTTAATGCACGTGAATGATGATACTGATACTGATGATTACCATATAAGCTACCACTGCTAGTGAGCAGAAACCACCATTTAAACACGACATACTATTTTTATATGTTTTAAAAGAAAGCTGAGAAAAAAATGCTGTAAATATGCTAAAGACCAACTATGGCTATTGCTTTGAAAGTGTCACAGCTGGGGTGGAAATGATATGTTCTGTCCACCAGATGGCAAACTACACAATCACTCTGATGCACAGCCAGAGCTGGTGTGGAACTAAGTTCATTCGGTGTCTTCAGGCTATCTTAATCATTGTGCATTATTGTATCAGTGCCACACGCTCAGTGCTAAATCATGAGGAAGAAGCAGTCTTTCCCCACCCCAGAGTGTTTTTGTGACAAACGTTTAACCTTCGAGGAAGAATAATCTTGGGGCATCTTTCAGCACAGCATAGTTCCTGTTGTTTTGAGGGAAATCTATCTGTATATATTCCTCCAGAGTGCGTTCCCTTTCGTGAGGGAACGTATGCACTGATTCATATTCGACTTGACTAAGGGCCAACCCCAGTTGCAGTTGCCGGGAAGTACTCAAAGAGTTAAGTGATGCATGAATGACTCACCACGAGAATGTGTACATTCCGCCCAGCACCTATGGCTGAAAGCAGCGAATGTAAATTATGGGGCAAAACCTCATAATCTAACCAAAACAATGGTTTAGGACAGGGCCGCAGTGGGCACAGTTACAAGCTCTTTGGCTTGAACCACATCACAGACTGTGTGTGCACACCATCAGCCTCACATAGAGTGTTTTTCTCACGTTATCTTTTGCAGTAATTGCAGTTTCATCCCGTAAGCAATTCTGACATTAATACCAAGGTGCAGTTTTTGTGCTTAGCCTTATCTAGCTACTTCTTTTTAATAGCTCTGCCTCTAACCATTCAGGCCCTGTTCTTCAAACAGCCTTTCAGAGTGGTTTGGTGTGCAATGCATAAAAAACACTGTTCATAAATAAATCAAGTCAGGACGGTTAAAGTGTAAGTGAACTGCAAATAACCTCATCATCAAAAAAAAAAAACAAAAAAAAAAAAAATCATTGCACAAATAGTTGGACCCAGAAGGATGTTGGAAAATGTTGGACTGCACTGCTGCAATGCTACTCGGAAGGAAGATAAAGGTTACCAGGAACAATAAACAAACAGAAGTAGTGTCTCTCAGTGTGGTACTACACAGCATCTTCTGAACATGTGACGTGACAACAAACCATTATTCTTGGTACTGATGCCTGTGTCTTCGCACACCGATTTGTTGGTCCTTTCCACCAAGACAAACGCTGACCCACTGCCGTTCTGAGTGAGTTCATTACAGTCCGGAATGACACCATTGCTACTGTACATTGCAATCAGTTGATTCCTTTTGGGTACAACTATTTTTTTTTTTTTAATAAGCCCCACATTTTTGTAGAGCTTCTACAGTGTGTGGAGGTTCTTTTAAACATCTAAAGGTTCATCTGAAAGCTACTCACATACAACCTTTTGAAATATGGTTCATCAGGGAACCAAAATTCATCAAAATATCCTGCTCGGACTCAAACTTTACTTCGATAACAGCAATAGTCTATATCAGAACACACTTTCCCTCAACATCAGATCAAACTCGGGAGATTTTCTTAGCACATAAATGCAGCAGTGGCCTTGATCTACCCTTACAGTGTTAAGGTAGAAGTGCAAACACTGATGTCACACTGTCACACAATTTTGGAAGTGTTGGCAGTCACGTGGCCTAGAATGTCATTCAGAAGGCATCTCTCAATATTGAATATAAGAAAAGCTGCAATTCCAAAGTTGTTTTTAAAAGGCAGAGCTAATAATCCAAATGCTTTACAACTGCCAGTCACATGCACACCTTGTTCACTTTTTTATCCTCATCTGTTTCTATCAACCATGTGAAATTGTGAAAAACATTTGTGGGTAGATAACAGCTAACCACAGAAATGTGCCATCAGTGACGCATGCAGGCTTGTGGATGTAATTTTCAGGAAGACATTTATTCCTCAATTGTCAAATAAATTGGGTTAAGCTGGAATGTTTTTTTATGCAAACCTCAGACTGCATGATATCTTAGCAATGATGTTAAAAAAAATGGTTTCATTTCTTTTTCTTATTCTTTTTTTTTTTCAACAAAGTTTTGTTGTTATTGAAATTCAAAAAGCAGCCCAGATCAGGCTTCTTACATTTTAGTAAGTTCTCAACATTTGAATTGGAAATTATTAAAATGTAAAAAATACTGAACACATGAACAACCTCTGAACACTGGTAACAGAAAGGTGAGGCTGGAGTGGACACAGACGTGCCAGAACTGGACAGTTGAAAATTGTAGAAATGTTGCCCAGTTCAATGAATGTCAATTTATGCTGAGACACACAGATAGTGGAGTCGAAATTTGACACCAACAACGTCCATCCATGGATCCAACCTATGTGTCCAATACATGAATAAAGGGTTCTTTGCATCTTGTAAAGGTTCTTCACATTGACAGTGTTGTACATTGTTCTAAACACAGTGTTGTACATTGTTCTATACCTAACCTTTTTGAAGTGGCAACAAAAAGGGTTTTACTATTGTTACAATGTCAAACCTGTAATAATAGTAGAACCCTTTTCAGTGCTATATAGAACCCTCTTCAAAAAGGTTCAACAACACTTTCTCCGTCAATGTGAAGAACCATTACAAGATGCAAAGAACCCTTTATTCAAATGTATGCAAAGGGTTCTGTCAGTGTTTATGATTCTATAGGAGTTTACTGAAGGACCCTTTAAGAAGAATCAGTGTGAAGTGATAAAGTGCTTGGTGAGTGTTTATTGACTCATTTGTTGACTATTTGGGTGGATTGTGTGTGACTCAAGGTTGGTTGGTAATTCATCCCTACTCAAAATCAGTATAGAAAGCAACCAAAGAATCCATGAATCTGATGTTCTTTACTGAATAGTGACATTTATTTATTTATTTATTTATTTATTTATTTATTCATAAATAAATTCAAGACTCATGTTCTTTAATGCAAGCACATTTAAAATGTATAGTTTTTACTGAATAAAGCTGAATACCCAAATCAACCCAACCCAAATGTCTTTGTTTTGTAATATGAATGTTCAGTTTGGCGGTTTCCGGTGACGAACCAGAGCATCGATGTTAATTAAAATCTCTCTCGACTTGGAACTGTGAATATAAGCTTCATGTTTGCAGCCGAAAGTTCAAACCTACGTCATGACTAGAGCTGAAAGGAAAACCACATCTCACACCATGTAGTGTTTTTGTCAGATGTGTTATCTTACTGCTAGAAAAAGTAACATGAGCAGTTGACATATTCTGGTCTTGTTTTTGTCCTCTTTATATGATCTACATGGTTTGCACCACTTACAACACCACATACCTCCCAAAGTATGGTTTCTTGCTTAACCAGCTAACTTTCAACTTATCTGGATTTGACTTTGTTCTGCCTCACATTTTTAAGATATCATGAAACGGAGGTGTTTGTTACTTCTATAAGCACTATGATGGTGTTGCATTTGAGCATCAAAAATGCATAGCGTGAGGATTGATCCTAGCCTGAGTAACAGGTGATTGCCATTTCTACCAGTTACATTGCTTTCCTCTAAAGTCTAAAGCCAACACTTAAACAGTTCACACGTACCTGGCTATGCATTTTGACTAGGCCAACTCTTACATTTCACATGCTCTTGTGCTCATTGCGGGTTTAGGATTGTCCCTGTAACTGGTTTGTGGCTATTCAACACCTTCACACATGACCAAACATACAGAACTCTCAGAGCAAATCTCTTGGGTCCATAAAAAAAAAATGCTTTGGGTTCCCAACACTATGTCACCAGTACGAGGTCTGTCCTTCTTTGTACCACTGTTGGTAGTTACTCACTTTTCCTGAGTAGGAGACACCCATACGCTTTGCTGTTTTTTCCTGTATTTGACAATTTTCAAAGTTAATGCCGTTCACCTCAGTTGTTTTCCATCATCTGTGTAGGTGTAACAAATTTACAGTAGCAGATATTTTGTTCCCGAAAATGTAGAGGCAAATGTAACCAGATGTTTTAGAAGAAATGTACTTTTAACAACTTTGATTGACAGTGCAAAGGCTCCTCATGCTGTATGTTTCCTGGTCCTGCGAGATCAGCAGTGTGAAATCAACCAAATGGCCACCATTCATAAGTGTAGCCCATTTGAACAACACACGGCAAATGAGGCAAATCTGTGAAATAAGTAATATGCCGTGATGCATGGAAATTGTTCTCCAATGGACAGGCTTCTTTGATGTTCACTGCAGCATACTTAACTTCCTGTGCTGCTGTCTATGTGCAGCTGTATGTGAAACTGCCAGGTTCAGGGCTTAGTGAGGGGCCCTTTCTTAAAATAGCAACATCACAAATGACGGGGGGGTACAATAATTCTGTGATATTTCCTACAAAGTGAAGACCACCTGTTGCATACCCTTCATTAAGTCTCAAATGTCCTTTTAGGTCTCTTAACTCATTCTGAAATTTCATGGAAAGGGTTGTACATTGATTAAACAAAACACTATGAAATGGTTTGAGCGGGATGGAGGTAATAGTTGGAATGTGCCAAGTAAGGAGAGCTTGGGGCCTGCTCGTACTCAAGACCCTCAGCACTCAGGAAACTCTGTGGAGGCTAAAAATACAAATGTCTTACCATTCCACTGTTGGCCTTGGTCAGAAACAATGTGCTACTGCACCTGTAATGACAAACTATGGTCCAACACCAACTATGGGAGCCTTACTGTTGATGAAAATGCTGGTTTATTTGTTGTGCTCAGTTGGGGGAAGTTTAAATGTATTTTTATTAGAAATATATACTTTGTTTGTTGTTTTTTTTGTTGTTCTTGTTTTTGTTCCTGGGTTGCAGTAACAGAGGAATGAAGCAGGATGCTTTTCAGCTTCAGCTATTTCCTGTGAAATGGTCATTAAATGAAAAGTCAGCTTAACTTTTTGAAATTGAAAGGCAACTTATTGTGCAGCTGCTTTTGAATTAATCAACTGAAACAAACATGCAGAATTGATTTACTTAAATCTATTTCCATCATGCAGCACCTGCAGGAATTTCCTTCTATTGATGTGGCCAGTTGTGGACAATTCTGACAGTGATGTTCCAGTGCCAGAATGAATGCTCAGGTCCCTTCAAAGGTGACTTCAAAACCTCTCATTTTAGTTTAATGTGCGTATCTTAAATGTTTCATTCTAAATGTTTTAGGCCAGTGTATCATATTTATTGTGTGATCATTATATGAAGTAATTATTAAAAAGTATCTAAAGGGTAATAAAATAATAAATTAAATAAAAAAAATAAGAAAACTACAATCAACCTGATGGATTATCAATGCGCTGTATGCAATAGAAAAGTTCCATAAACTAAGGCAACTCAGATTATGGAGCTAAACAATTTTGTGTTTTATGAGATTTTTTTTTTTTTTTTTATGTTTTATGTTTGGAAACAAAACTGTTGTGCCCAGATAATAAACTGTAATACAAATTTAAAGTCATGAATGCAGAGTGATATTTAATTTCCTTATTTATAGCATGACTGCATCAGATTCAGAATCATGTTGAGGCTCCACTGACCTGTAATAGAGTGAACAGCATCTCTATTGTGAATACTCCAGGTCAGCATGCTGCTAACTTTGTTACCATGTTAATTTGTCATTACGAAGGTTAGTTCAAATTTATGTTACTGTGAACAGCTAAATAATTTGATCTACAGAAGGTATTAAGTTCCCAGACCTTAATTAGCTTGTTAGTGCTATGAGTTTTTAACATCATTGTTAGGAAAGACTGAAAGATGCAAAAGTCAAAGCTTTATAGATACTCTGACTTCTCAAATCTTATCAGCAGCCATTGAAACCTCTAAGCAGCTTTCTTTGTCCGCGTTAGATGTTCCTCAGGGTTGAACCGATGTAGACAGATAAAGAGAAAAAAGAACAAGAGAAAAAATGGTGTCAAATTTTATGATAAGTACTGAAGTGTTTTTGACCTCAGGTCAACTTTCGTTCACAAATTTTGATCATGCCTCCACTGGCAAGTACTGCGGTTCTAAACCATACCTGTAGGTGAAGATATGTCTATGGTGTTTGTCACTTTATCCTCCATCTGTTCCATCTGTAGACATCTTGTTTTTGTTGACTCTAAAGGGCCCAAATACAGAATATGAATCATTTAAGTACCACCTGTGAAAATTCCAACCACACCTCTAAACTAATGTACAAATGAATCATCCTTAAGCCAGAAGCCCTGTGCTGGAACCATTTCTGTAAAAACGACAATTTACACATTCACAAATATGACTGAAAATGTCTCATAGTGTATGTTTTTACATTTGTAATGAGCAGAATTCAGCTGTTGTCCAATGGCTTTGTGTGTTATCAAGGTTTCTAGTACAATGCAGAGTTAGAGAACAGGTAGAAAATGCTGGAATACTTAATATTGGTGTTCTTTGACTATTGAGAAACAGTATGATATGTAGATAGTGGTAGTGTAGTAGATAGTACAATGGTGTGTCTCTGTTGTTTGACTTCAATATACATACACACAACACTTGGTCCTTCTTCTTTGCCCTGTAAATTCTAGACTAACAGTTAAAAGTAATATTCACAGAATGCTCGTAACAATATGACTGTACTTTCAGCATGACTTTTCTCGTTCTGAATAGCCTACTCCGACAGTCGTGATGATTCAACAAGGTGTAAAACAGTTTGAGTAATGGTGAGACGGATGGTGATATTTTTCACTTTTTTAGAGAAAACTAGGCACTTTGTGTTATTTGTATTAATTTGGGGTTTTTATCAATCCTCAGAAAGCTGTATTTTCCAACAGCTCTGTGTTTTGCGCTGAGTGCATGTAGACATGAGAACGGAACACATGTATTCTGGTGATTATTTTCAGAAGAGAAAATAAGCCCCTATATGGAACAAAGAGCCCCTACTTAAGGCCACTGGAAGATACAAAATAGGTCATAGACATACTGTAGATCAAAGCACAGATTGTGTAAAGGTCAACAGAAAGGGCCAACCAGGAAGCTTCAACTGTGAATAAATGTAGACAAGGGTGATGTTCTATCTGCTCAACTGGTCAAAGATTAAGCAATAAAGTTGGTCACTTATTAAAACTATAGCAAAGTGAAAATAAACTTTAAAGCACACATGAGGAAACTTAGTGTACCTGATTTACCTTATTCAATAAAGGTTTATGGAACAGTCACATTAGGTTTCAAAATATTTATATCATCAGTGCATAACATCAAATGTCCCTTATAGAGATCATGAGATCATTGTATATATATATATATATATATATATATATATATATATATATATATATATATATATATATATAAATGCTTTTGTCAGTTGTACTTATGTGAGTGAGTGCGTGAGTGGAGTGTGTGGGGTGTGTGAATAGAATGAGTAACAGACATTGTTCCGTGGGTATTTACGCCAAAGACTGTCTCTTCATTTGCATCAAGGTGGGCACTGTACATCTGATGATGGAATTTTTTTTTTTTTTTTTAACACATTTATCTACTATGTCAAGCTACTGATCGAGGAATAATAGAAATTTCACTTCCTCACTTTGTTCACATGTGTAAGCTTGAGCTTATTTTCACAGCTTTGACTTTTTTTAGGTTTCACTGATTTATTGATTGTAGAAAATTCAGTTTTACACCATTTTAAAACCTTTACTTCATCGTTAGAAGTGGTGTAGATTTTTTAACTTTTGAACACAACTCTAAACTGTGTGGTGTGAGCTCAGGAAGTTAACAGGGTTTTCAAAAATGTCTGCTTCAAATGTTGAATTTCACTCATTCAGGGTGGTTTGTGTGTCTTGATTGCTTAATTATGATGTTGACAGGAACAAAAGGTTGCCGCATGTTTCTCACCCTGGTCCAGGTCATACTGCTGCTCTCACATTTGAGCATTTTCCCTGCACCCAACACACCCAATTCAACAAGGGAGAATTCTAGGATCGGAGCTTGAGAGGTGAACCAGTGATCACCCCAAAACAAAAAAAAAATCTAAAATTTTAACTCTCTTTGGCAAGCATAACAGGAAAAGGGTGAATGACTGGAAAGTTGGGTTGTGTCAGAAATATTTGAGTAATTGAATAATCTATTACGGTAATTAAAACGTTTCTGTTTAGGGAAACAGAGTTCAGGACTCACAAATTACTCACAACTCTTACAATACTGACCTTTCTCTCTCTCTCTCTCTCTCTCTCTCTCTCTCTCACACACACACACACACACACACACACACACACACACACACACACACACACAACACAGAGAACAAGTTATCTCATGTGGAGAGAACAAAGTTCTCAAACGTTTAGGTCAAACTGCAGTTTCAAAACACATTTTAAACAGCTGATAAAATCTGACAGAAACCTCATCAGTAGATTGTAGATTTGTTTTCTGAATAGTGCACATATGATCTTCACATTGCATGGATTTCCCCCACTAATGCTAGCATTGGGAACCATTTAAATATCTTTTGTTCTTGAAGGACAGGATAATCGTGGAGAAACCAGCAAGCTGACTGACTCCTTTCCTTAAAGGGAGCAAACATCTGTAAACAGACATTCATACAAGAGTAGGAGAAAGAAAGCAATGAGTGTCAGATTTTTTACAATTGAATTTTATTTAAATAATAATTAAAAAAACACCTGTGGAAATGTTTATCAGCACCTTCTAAGTTTTTATATGCAGAGTTTATATGTAATATTTAGGTTAATAGTGTTTTTTTATTTATTTATGTATCTCTCTGGATTAAATGTATGCTACAGATACTCTGTTGGGAAGTGTCATTTACGTTGTAGTAATTAAAGTAGCAATTCCACTCTGAATGTTGGAATTCCCCTTTAAGAACTATTTTCCTTTTTCCATCTCCATAACGTTAACTTTAAAGAGATGCTAGATTCTGTAGAAAAAGTGATGATAGTCAAGCTATGTTAAATGTTTTGAGCCACCAGTAAATATATTACTCTGGTTTTCCTAGACACTAAAAGAGGTTCAGTAAAAAAGGTAATAACTTACATCAGATCAAACCTCCAAAGCACTTCAAATCAACTTATGTGTAATAATAAAACGTCTTTCAGAACACCACATGGAAATAAAAGCTACTGACAGTGAGACTGCATTCATGCATCTTCTGAGATTCAGCTTATTGTTGTCTCTTCCGCTGCTACGTCTCAGATCCTCAGATCCTACTGTTTTACATGGCTGGTGAAATGCACTAGGAATGTGGGCCTGAGCCCAAAGCCACATTTTCCACAGCGCATTCTGCTCAGCCAAAAGGAAATAGCAGGATAACTGGCACAAAAGCATCAGGCCTTTAAATATGCATGCTTGATTCTTGAAATTAGCATTCACAGAAGGCTACTTACTGGAAAAACTACAGACCTTATCTTACAATATCTGTGTAAAGATCTTTTTATGGTATAAAATTCATGTGTACAGTCTTTAAATATTAAAGCATCCCCTATCCACTGTCAACAAAAATGATTATATATAACACTGGACTCAGTAGAGTCAAATTTTTGATGTTGCATTTTAATGAACTTTCAAACATCCTTTAAAAAGAGGTTTCCTGTTACATAAAAGAGCCACCTAACAATGAACCACTTAAGCATTCCAATGGTCTTTTATATAGTCATGGTTCTATAGAAAGACATTCACAAAATAACCCTGTAAAGGTCATCTTACACTTCATTTTCATTTTATTGGAACTAATATGATTTAAAAATGATTTATGATTTGATCAAAATTCTTCACATAATACCCCACGATGACAGAGTGAGAAAAGGTTGCTTGAAATCTTGCTTGAAGGCACAAAAATATTACATGTACATACATATGCACAGCCTTTGCTCAGTCCTTTGTTGAAGCACCTTTGGCAGCAATTACAGCCTCAAGTATTTTTGAGTATGATGCTACAAGCTTTGCAGAAGCTCTCAAGATCCATTAGATTGAATGGCGAGTGTTGGTAAACAGCCATTTTTAGATGTTCCTAAACATGTTCAGTCAGGTTCAGGTCTGGGCTCTGGCTGGGCCACTCATGGACATTCACAGATTCGTCCTGAAGCCATGCCTTTGTCATCTTGGCTGTGTGCTTAGGTTCGTTGTCCTGTTGGAAGATAAACCTTCATCCCAGTCTGAGGTCCAGAGTGTTCTGGGGCAGGCTATCATCAGAAAAGTCTCTATACATCACTGCAGTCATCTTTCCCACGACCTTGACTTGTCTCCCAGTTCCTGGTGCAATAAAACATCTACACAGCATGATGCTGCCACCACCATACTTCACTGTAGTAATGGTATTGGCTAGGTGATGAGCAGAGCCTGGATTCCTCCAGACATGATGTTTGGCATTCAGTCCAAAAAATGTCATCTTTTTGTTTCTCATGGTCTGAGATTCTGTAGGTGCTTTTTGACAAACTCCAGAAGGCTGTCATGTGCATTTTACTGTGAAGTGGATTCTGTCTGGTCACTCTACCATACCAGCCTGACCGGTGGAGTGCTGAAGAAATGGTCCACAGAGTAACATTGGAACTCTGCCAGAGTGCCCATTGTGTCCATGGTTACCACCCTGACTAAGGCCCTTCTACCATGATCACTCAGTTTGGCTGGGCAGCCATCTTTAGAAAGAGTTCTGTTGGTTCCAATGTGTGATCAATGGAAAAAGATGCACCTGAGCTCAATTTTTATGTTATATTTTTGTGTTTTATCTTAAATAAATATGCAAAGGTTAGAAAAACGAGTTTATCTCTTTGTCATTGTGGTGTATGGTGTATAGAATTTTGAGGGGGAAATGAATTGAATCCATTTTGGAATGAAGCTGTAACACAACAAAAAGTTAAGCATTGTGACAACGTTCTGGATGCACTGTATCTGCATAAGCAGGAGAGAGAGACAGCTGAAGATGCCACAGGTAGAACTAACACAGTCAAACTTGCTACCCTTAAGTAAGTGAAAGCTGATAGCTATGCTGTAAACCAGATGCACAAAATCTAAGGCAGCGTTTTAATGGGTGCACTGTGATGTTTGCAGTGAGGCCATGAGTACATGATTAGCTCTTCAAACCAGAGATCTGCACTTTGTGGCCAAATAAATAAAATAAATGAAAATGAGAAGGAAGGGGCTGTGTGCTCCCTTTGGTTACTCACACTGAGCTCAAGTTTCGGAATAAAAGTCCAAAGAAGGGATAATACTGAGACATATATAAAATAACAAAAATATAAAAGGACATTCAGGTTTTTATTTAATTTTATTTGGACTACTGTCAAGTATTTTGAAGAAATTATTGTATAGGTTATTGAAATTATTGTAGGATATTTATAAATATCCTTACCAACCAATCATTAAAATATCTCTAGTTTAAAAAAATATTGTAGATGTGTTATTCAGTTCTTATAAGACACGTAAAGTAAAGTAAAAAATGACATTAGGAATATTTAAATTCTCTTAATTTTAATTTGAAATCTCAAATTAAGACAAATTTGCTAAAGTAAATAATATGTTTGGTGACTAAACGTACTATGAAATCAACCCACAAAATTGGCCTAAGTTTAACTACAATACACACACACACACACACACACGCACGCACGCACGCACGCACACACACACACCACTCAAAGGGCATTACCGTGCATACCTTAGACACATATGGCTGTGATGAGCTCATTTTCTTTGCAAGAATATTCATGCCATCAGGACTGCCCACCCACCTATCCTCCTTGTGCACTTGAGTGGCTGAATTGACTCATGGTTGGGTATTTTGCTTGACATCAGTTTTGGCTACTTTGTAATGCTTCATTTGGAGTGTCAAGTTGCAGCGTGAGGCCTGTCCATTGTGATGGCCATCACAAAAAAAGGAGCAGTGGTGGTTTGTTGCTGGGCATTTGAGCAAGTTCTTGACCTGAGGTTCTCAGTAACGTCAATCCTTCTTAAATGTATCAATTTGGAGAAATTAGGTTTTGTTATAGCAGCAGCCACGTGCTAGTGTTGGAGCTTTAAAAACTGAAGTAAGGAATGTAATCAAGCAGAAAACCTGAAAACCTGAACTGAATAAATTGATAATAAATTATACATATTAACAGATGCAAACACATGCAAATGCATACATAAATACAAGCCTATTTTATTGAATTTATTTATTTTTTATCAACATAATTTTTTTGTTCCATTATCAGGAAACAACTTACAACAGACTTTGTGTTTTAAGCTGTGCTCTCCAGATTCACCACAAGAGCTGTTAACTTGTGTTCACATCTAGTTGCATCTGCTGCATCTGTCCAGCCATACTCATCGAGTCTGCTCTGTTAGTGGCTCAGTGTGTAATAATGTTTGACACAGTGAAGAGAAGTTGTACAGTGTGGGCTGCTTGCTACAGTGGAGCTGAAAGTGCTCCGCTGCCTGACCAGTAAGTCATGGAGGGGGGAGATATGTTGTCCAGGTCAGTTTGTTGGGAGTCCTCTTTTCCACCACTGCCTCATAACTCTCTAGTGAACATCCAAGAACAGAGACAGCCTTCTTGATCAGTTTGTTGATCAATAACTGACATGATTTAAGTTTAATATTTACTTATTTTTTAAAAACACCCCACTTCACTTCCCAGCTGAACTGTCACTACTGAAATTGAGAAGTACAGTCACATTAAACGTCAAGAGAAAAACCGAACAGATGGGTCAGCGCAGTGTGGAGTGCTCTGAAAGTGGCATCCTCAGTTTCCCGGTTGCTACATTAGGCCAACTACGTGGGTCCGCTGTATCTACGATTTCAAGGAAGAACTAGTCTTTCAAACCACTTGGAGATGATTGAGGTGAGTGCAGAAGGGCTGAAGCAGTCAAATGCTTTGTTACTGGCACAATGGTGGCTGTCTTGAAGGTGGTTGGGACAGTTGCCTGGGCCAGCGACAGGTTAAAGATGTGTACACCAGAGAGCTCCTTAGCACATGTTCTCAATACCCTTCCAAGAACTCCATCAGGGCCACCTGCTTTCCATGCAATCCCTCTGCTCACCACACAACACACATCTGTTGTAGAGAGGGTAAGTGAGGGATTTTGGTGAGGAGGATCTCCTTTAGAAAAGAGCACCTTGTTTGCCTGGTCAAAACGAAAGTGGTTTAGCTCACCAGGAAGAGAAGCACAGTTGGGGGAAGGTACAGTGCTGTGTGGTTTAAAGTCTGTCATGGTTTGTATGCCTTGCTACACACACCAGGGGCAGAGGAGCTGAAGTGCTTCTCAATCTGCTGTTTGTAGCAGTAGTTGACTATAGTGAACCCTTTCCTCAGATTGACTCTGGCTGTAAGCCTCCTGGTTTTGAGCAGGAGATAAACCTCTCTTCATCCAGGGCTTCTGCTTAGGGAACGTTATTATAGGTTTTTGTGATGTTAGTCACAAAACAGCTGTTGATGTGTTTCAGGACAGAGTTGGTGTGAATGTTGACGTTGATGTGTAACTCTGTGATGGCCTGGACAGCACACTCACTCCAGTCAGTGTGGAGAAAGGAGTTAGCTCCATCTATCCAGATCTTCACACACCTGGATGTAGGTTTAATCTGCTGGATAGAGTGTATTTGGGGAGAAGAAACATAGGCTTGAAGCCCACTAAACTGCCACTATTGGGCCCTTGAACAATGCCCTAAACCAGTGGTTCTCAATCCTGGTCTGGGAGTACCACTGCTTTAGGACTTTCTCTAATTCCATCACACCTGATCCAACTAATGAACTAAAAGACAAGCCCTTGCTCAGATAAACTGGGTGTGTTACAGCAGGAAAGCCCTAAAACAAGCAGTGCTGTGGTACTACAAGACTGGGTTTGAAAACCACTGCCCTAAACCATTTCTATGTGCTCTAACTTCTAGCTATGTAGAGAGGGGAGAACATTTCAAGTGATAATTCTTTACGTTTCTGCTACCAGAATGTTTAAATTATGACTTAAAACACTGATATTGTTACCTTTTTATTCAATGCCAATTAAATCATTAAAATTGAATTGACATTTCATTTTAATTTTTCATATCAATGACACTAGGTTTTCTCTAAGCATATCACAGGAATTATGTGTTTTGTTGAGATTTTAAACAATGTTGTTAAAATAATTTCATCCCCTTAATTAAATCACAGTTATGGTAACTACTTGTTAACTGCTGTCTGTGTCTCATTCATAAACCAGTTTCTCTGCTCCCACCACTCCTGATTTAACTAATCAGCTCACTAACAAAGCCCTTTATCATGACATGCAAACGTGTTCTCCACGTGGTTTCCACAAATTTGGAAGCATACAGTTATTCAAAATGACTTGGTTTGCTGAGGCATTAGGTTTTCATGCTGATGAGGTTTCTTAGTTTTGTTTTGTTTGTTCCTATTCACCTCCACATTTCATGATGGCATCCTATTACAGTACCATGCTCAAATTCAAAAGTGTTTGGACGTTTACACTTCATACATGTTTGTACACTCGAATTTAGTGATTGAGTTGTGTCTCAACATTTTGTCCACATATAGTGTGATTAATATACTGTAACATTTTCATGCAGGTAACAAAATAATTCATAGCAGTTACTGAATCCATTCCTCAAGTCGAACAAATTGTCAATATCACATTGTATATTTAGTGTCTTTCCGAGCACATTAGCACATGTGGCCAGGGGAAACGAGGCCCTCCTACATGTGTTATTTCAAAAGTCTACAGTGACATCCTCCACTCAGCTCTTCTGTTCTTAGCTTATGCGATGGCCACAGGATGCTGTGGCAGACCCCTCTGGAACACAATGTAATCTCTAAAGTGTAGCGGACATGACGTCTCGGTCAGAAGAGGAGCATGTGCTTAAATGTGACAAACAGTGGAAATAACTAAGCACTTTCAGTTATGGGCAGTTTTTGTTGTCACACCCAAACACATGTTATCTTGGTTGAATATCACAGACGAGGTTCCAGTTGAGTTATATACTCATCGTCTTATGAAGCTTCTTTGAATTGCTTAGTTCTGTTTTCTTTGTTAAGAGGGTTTCCAGCTCATGTTCCAGTTCCCTGACATAAATACTATGAACATATATATAACTTTTAATATATAATACACATTTTACAGTAACTACATACACTTGCTGAAGCATTCATGACATATTCCCGAACTGTATGTCCTTCTTAATATCCCCTCTACTTCACTGATGATGAATAACAGCCGTAGTCGAACCAGGATTCAGTCATTTTGGAAAACAGACACACTTTTTAATAAAAGACACACTGTTTCACACATAATTATAAGCAAAAACAAATGATAATTCTGTTACGAGCTTCATATCAAACATGAAATGCCATTCATAAGCTTGACATGTTTGCATTTTATACTAGAATGCTAAAAAAAATTGTTGCATTGCAATTAGCTCGGCACTAACACTAACAATTAGTAACACTACTAATTCCAGGGGCCAAAACTGAAACACACACACACACACACACACACACACACACACACACACACACACACACACACACACACACACACATTTCTATTATAGAAACCATCCTCATTTTGCATTTAGTTTTTCTTTTACAGGTAGTATAATGTCATTTCTAGAAGTATTTAATTCAGTTCAGACCAAAGCACTCCTTCCCTGTGCCACTGGCTACAACACACCCTCAAAGTGAAACTGATCTACTCCCATGCTTAACAGTTGGAAATGTGTCCTTTTCATGAAGTTCCGCATGTAAATATAAATTAAAAATAAAATGGCTGGAAAAATGTCACTTTCTGCATGTGTGATCATGTGACATTTTACCTGCCTATTTGTTTACCTGCATTTTTGTTTTAAAGTTGATACAATTTGGTCATTAATTTAGTCAAATTCAAAATGAAATATTCTGATAAGTTAATATTTCAGATTTCTGATTTTTATAAGCTAAACGCCAGCAGTAAAAAAGAAATGGACCACTTTGACATATAACCTAAAAAAAGTATGAAACTGCACCTTTTTGATTGAAATTATGAACATGAATAATTTTCTACAACATTCTAACGATTTAAGATGCACTAATTAGTGTTTAGTGTAAATTTGTTCTTTGGTTAAACTGCTTCTTTAAAGTAATACGTTGGAACAATGAAATTGAAGAATGAAGGCTAACCTGATTAAGTGTATACCTCCCCTTTCATGACTGAATGGATTCTCCACCCTGACTACATTTGAAAGAGCTCTATATTTTCCACACCTGAGGGAACTGGTTCCAGTCTGTTCTGCTTGGCCTGTCTTTCATTTAATCATCTGCTGAAAACTGAATTTTGACATCTGACCTAATGTTTCTCAATGTTATTTCAACAGTCAAATATAGTTCTTATCACTCAGGAAACTCAGTGAAGACATGCAATGGTTTTACCTGATTATATATGACCACCTGATTGGCTGATTTACACCTCACTCATATAGATGTTCTTAAGAAGTACCATGTGATGTATACCTTAACATGACTCCACACAATGTGAACTCTACCCAGAGAGTATCATAAAATGCCTGTTTATACCCACGGGCTCACAATGATAACAGATGTACATTGGCCGATATAAACTGTGCTAATCATTCAAACTTGACATCTATTCAATAATCAAAACAAAGGCCTGGGTATTATATCTATTATATACAAAGTGGAGTACGACCTTAAATACAGTACACTGTATGCTGCTTTAGATTTTTTTTTAGACTATTATGAAGTTGATTGGTCTAAAATGTTTACATAAGTCAGAGAAACACATGTTTTAAGTCTTCACCTTAAAATAAGCACCTATAGTAATACTGGGTTTATTGGTTTCCTCCCAGTAGCCTCAGATTGGCCCACTGGAAACGTTCTTTTCAGATTATGGTCTATGGTGACATGACTGCATCAAGCATTTCCAGCATATTTTTCAGGGGAACTCTGCTGTTTTACCATATTCCAAAGATGTTCTGGCTTAGAATGCGTCTGTAGAACACGGAATTCACTGTCATGTTCATGAAACCAATTTGAGACGACTTTTGCTGGAAGCAGCCATTTCTGCTATGTGTCTCAGCAGAAATCAAGATTCATCAGATCAGGCTGCATTTTTCCATCCAGTTCTGGTGAGCCTGTGTCCACTGCAGCTTTAGCTGTCTGCTCTTAAGCATTCTAAAGCGCATACGTCTATACACAATACCCCACGATGATGAAGCAAGAAAAGCCTGAATATTTTTTGCAAATCTCTGCTGCAGTGAAGGTCCCAATGAGCACAGTGGCCTCCATCACCTGTAAATGGATGTTTGGAATCACCATGGCTCTTTCTAGAGCTGGCCTCCTGGCCAAAATAAGTGAGCATAGTAGAAGGGCCTTAGTCAGGTGATGAGGCCCCAATGGTCACTCTGACAGAGCTCCGACATTGGAGAATAGAATAGAATAGAATAGAATAGAACTTTATTAATCCCTTGGGAGGGTTCCTTCAGGGAAAATAAGGTTCCAGTAGCAGCATCAGTACAGTAATCAGAAGATAGGCAGAAAAAATAATTTATTAGAGGTAAGCAGCACTATATAAATATATAGAATATATAATATACAGACTATATTACAATATACAATATAGACAATAGTGCATGAGAAAAAAAAGAGTCCTGTAGGAGGGTGTATTGCACATTATTGCACATTATTATTGCACTTGAAAAAAATGTTTATTGCACAGAGAGTCCAGTGTGTTGTGGTGGTTGCAGGTTGCTGTTAGCTGTTGACTGTTGGTTCAGATCATACTCATTACCATCCTTAATCCTCCTGTTACCCCTCCTCCCCCCCAGAGAGGAGTTGTACAGTCTGATGGCGTGCGGGACAAAAGAGTTTTTAAGTCTATTAGTCCTGCACTTGGGAAGGAGCAGTCTCTCACTGAACAGGCTCCTCTGGTGGCTGATGACAGTGTGTAGAGGATGACTGGCATTGTCCATAATGTCCAGCAGTTTTTTCAGAGTCCTCTTCTCTGCCACCGACACCATAGAGTCCAGCTTAGTGCCAACCACAAAGCCAGCCCGCCTGATCAGTTTGTCCAGCCTGTGTGTGTCCTTCTTGGAGTTTCCTGCAGATGTTGAAGGACCGTAGTCTCCTCAGAAAGTACAGCCTGCTCTGTCCCTTTCTGTACAGGTGGTGGATGTTACATGACCAATTCAACTTTCTGTCCAGCCACAGCCCAAGCTACTTGTAGGAGCCCACAGCCTCCACCTCATCTCCCTCGATCAGAACTGGTTGTGACTTTGGTCTGGACCTCCCAAAGTCAATGACCAGCTCCTTGGTCTTTGAGATGTTGAGCTGCAGATGATTCCTGTGGCACCAGGCTGCAAAGTCCCTCACCAGGCTCTGATACTCCTCCTCGCTATCATCCATGATGCACCCAACTATGGCTGTGTCATCAGCAAACTTCTGAATGTGACACAGTTCTGAGTTGTAGCAGAAGTCTGCCGTGTACAGGATGAAGAGAAGAGGGGCCAGCACTGTGCCCTGGGGTGCTCCAGTGCTGCTGATCACAGTGTCAGACGTGATGTCATTCAGCCTGACATACTGTGGCCTGTCAGTGAGGTAGCTGGATATCCAGGTGACCAGGCATGGGTCCACTCGCATCCTGATCAGTTTGTCCTGAAGCATAAGGGGCTGGATGGTGTTGAAAGCACTTGAGAAGTCCAGAAACAGGATCCTCACTGTGCCGTCCCCCTTATCTAGGTGCGAGCGGGCTCTGTGTAGCAGGTAGATGATTGTGTCTTCCATGCCAACACCAGTTCGGTACGCAAACTGCAGATCATCCTGGGTGTGTTGCACCTGGGGTCTAAGGAGACCGAGGAAGAGCCGCTCTAGCGTCTTCATCAGAAAGTGAGTGCCACAGGTCGGAAGTCATTCAGCTCACTTGACCGGTTCTTTTTTGGAACCGGAAACAATGCACAATGTCTTCCAGAGGGTAGGCACTCTCCCCTCCTGCAGGCTGAGGTTGAAGAGATGCTGGATTAGCTCACCCAGTTCTATAGCACAGGCCTTCAGCAGTCGAGGACATACTTTGTCAGGCCCTGCTGCTTTCCTGGGGTGAAGCCACCTCAGTTGACCTCTGACTTGGTCCGCAGTGAAGAGTGGAGTCTGCGTTGTGGTTGATGATGATGATGATGATGATGATGATGATGAGGAGGAGGATGTTGTCGTAACTGCTGGAGGATGTGTTGACAGAAGTTATCGCCTCCCTGTCCTTGCTCTGGAAGGCGGCCTTCTTCCTGTTGAGGGCAGCCTTGACTTTCTGTGTTACCCATGGCTTGTTGTTGGGGTAACACCGTACTGTCTTGGCGGGGGAGACCACATCTGCACAGAAGTTGAGATAATCTGTCAGGCAGTGTGTCATCCCCTCGATGTCCTCATGGTGTGGGCTAAGCAGCACATCCCAGTCAGTTGTGCCATAGCAGTCCCTAAGAGTTTCTTCCATTTCTGGAGACCACCTTCTGATGGTTCTGGTGGTTGCAGGCTGTCTTTGGACCATGGGGGTGTACTCTGGCTGAAGGTGGACCAGGTTGTGGTCCGACTTCCCCAGTGGCGGGAGGGGTGTGACGCTGTATGCCTCTTTCATATTAGCATACAGCAGATCGATTGTCCTGTTGTTTCTTGTAGGACAGTCCACACACTGGTGAAAGGTAGCCAAAGTAGAGTCCAAAGTAGTGTGATTAAAGTCTCCAGAGATGATCATAAACGCCTCAGGGTGTTGTGACTGCAACCTTGCCATAACATAACATATTTGCTCACATGCAGCAGCTGCGTCTGCTCTGGGGGCGATCACGTGACTGAATTCACAGGGGACGTAGTAGGGTCGGAGGCTAACGGCTAACAGCTCCAGATCCGGAAAACATAAGACCTTCTTAACAGTGATATGGCCAGGGTTACACCAGCGACTGTTCATGTAGATTATCAGCCCCCCACCTTTGCTCTTCCCGCAGGCTTTGGTGTCTCTGTCGGCTCTCACGGTAGTGAAGCCCCGCAGGTCCACGTTAGCATCCGGTACGTGCTGGGTTAGCCATGTCTCTGTAAAAATTAACAAGCTGCTCTCTCTGTAA
>CM067517.1:24077651-24150151 GCA_034509495.1 Acestrorhynchus altus | reverse complement strand
GTCAGTGTCAGTATTAGGTTCAGAAAAGTGATATTGTGCCATCTTCAGTAGCAAAATAATTGCAATGTACATTTCGTACATTACAGTAATGCTAATCTAGATGCACAGCAAACCCTCATTAAAAACTTCCACAGGGACAAACAACTACAAAGAATAAATGTGTGCCCCACAGACAAATGTGCTCTTTGTTTTAAAACGCATGCGCTACAATGGGTGAAGGAGACAGCAAGTACAGTTTAAATGCATCAGTGAAGAGGAAGTAATCTTTAGCCTGTCCCAGAAAAGGTGTAATGCTGGAAACTTCTGATTTCATGTGGAGGCTTGGAGGAAGCTATGAAATTCAGAGCTTATGAATTTCTGCTGTGACTGCTGTAGAGCACCACTGAGCTTTTAAATACCATTTGAACTATTAATTTTGCTGTGTGGTCTATTTAATATGTGACTAATGTGATTACATTCCCAATAGGACATTATATATTCTATATATTTCTATTTCAGTAATTTTACAGCGATGTGTCCATTTCGTCTGTTGAAAACACCTGAAGCAACCATCAAGGAAAATCACAATGCCCCACATGTTGTTGCTGAAAAGGCCACATATAAGCCTTTTCCACTGAAAGAACTCTTAAGAGTTCTTAAAGTGATTCCATTTAGACGTTTGAGAACCTTAGTGTTTTTTGATGAACAATCCAGCATTTACACCAGTTTAAGTGGAACCAAGCACGTCACACAATATGTCAACAAAGGGCATTGACCAGCATCAGTAAATGGAAGTGAGAAAGTTGCAGAGTGTATAGACTACATGCGACTATTTGTGTAGTTGCAGACGTTTGTTTCTCTCCAAAAACCAAACATGGATCAATTTTTTGGCAATAAGAAGACATAGGCCACTACAAAGTGCAAGGTTAATGGTATGTCATTGCTCCTTGCTCCTGTACAACTACACACACCCACAGCGGTTTGTACTGAAAAACCTACCAATCCTTAGTTCTCACTGAACGAACCTTTCAGGTTCCAGAACCTATTTTTATTGGTGGAAATGCATAGAACAGTTCAAAATTATACAAAATTCCACATTGGTGGAAATGCGTCCATAGTAAACCAGTTCCAGGCCATGCTACGGAGTGAAATAAACAGTCAGGTGACTAGAATAACTATTTCAAATTTAATTAAATGAGGTGTATTTTTATAAAAATAGATTTTGAACAAGAATTCCACTGAGGAATGATTATAAATGGTTGTCTTCTCGTCTTACACAATGCTAATACAGCAATCATCCTCTAACCAGTAAATACTTTATTGTGTGCTGTGAGCATCTTGACCAATCAGATGCTCTGTTGTCAGAATATGGGAAAAACAACACATTTACATGACAAACTAGAAATTTTGGTTATAACCTAGGTCTGTAATAGGTGCTAGCCCTCAACCTCTCAGCATCATGGTATTGTGTAAAGGGGGAATCTACTGGGTGGATTTGGGCATTACTATTTTAATGAATTAATCAATCAATCAGACTCATCTTAAATAAGGTTGGACAATATAATGGTGTGCATTATATTTTGATAAATTACATCACAACTTGTCACAACATGCGTTTCTGAGTGTATCATCAGTATGTCAGTATTTTGGTGATTGGATATTGGATAACACACTCATTATATATATATATAATTACCTCACCTTATCAAAAATTCCTCTGGTGATTCTTTGTGTAATGGAACTGAATACTGTTTAATGGATGTTATAGCCTGCATTTTCCTTCCCTTCTTTAGGCTTAATAGACTGTATTAAAATGTTAACACAGCTGAGCATTAAATAAAGTGTGACAGTGTAATGGGAACTTGTGAAAACCAATGATGCTATGCTTGTCTAAAGCTTTAAACCTAAAAAAAAAATTTCCCCACAAAACAATATTGCTGTTGGACTGAACATTGGCAACTATCCAGTATGTTACAAAATTTTATTTTATACACAAAAAGGTATTTTTTTCATATTATGAGACCCTAATTCTAACAACATTTTCAGTACAGTTCAATAATAAAGATCTACATAAAAACAAAAACAAAAATTAAATCACAACTGCTGAGATGCTGAATCAGAGCCGTGCCTCTTTAATCCTGGACAGAGCCGTGTCCACCACAGCCGGGTGCCTCATTGCCAGCAGTCGAGGTCACTGCATTACAATCTCTAATGGGTTGCTCGAACAGTCACAGTCTTCTAAGTGTCACATCTGCCAGAGAAGAGACACAAAACACAGCAAAGTACTTCTGTGGTTGTGCCTTGTGCCCCAGTGTTCCGCCTCATTCCACAATAAAGCCTAAAGAGTCATTTGCTGATGGCTCTCCTTCAAAAGAGCCTTTTAAATGGATTGGCAGATTTCGGCCTGCTCCACAGCCTAAGTGAAATTAAAATGAAGTACTAAGATGGGGGGCAGAATGATGCAACAGAGCAAGTTGCTAAAGCAAGGTAAGACTTAGTTATGTTAGACCTTACTTTTAGGTTCTAAAAGGATTCTGAGAGTTCATGGAGTGGAAAGCGCAACAAATGTGAAAATGGAATGAAAACATATAATCATATAATAACTGATTGCATTGATCTGCACCAGGTGCTTAAATGGCACTACTGGACACTTAGCATTAGCCTATGTCTCCTATTCAGGTGCTTTAATGATCTCTTACAGGCACTGTTATTACAAATAGCCACAATGACAATATGCAACTACCTACTTGCACTCAAGAGTGATTATTTCACACTTTGCATTGCAGTGGTTCTCTGCCCCGGTGCTGGAGCTTCACTGTCCTATAGCATTTTATATTTACTCTGCTCCATCCAAACTGAAGTTGTTTCTCCTGGTTAGACTTGTGTAATGTAATTTGTAAGGCATTTGACAGACAAACTGTCTGAACTGAACATAGATTTTCCCTAAATTACTACAGACAGTTAAAATGGAAATGCCTTAGCCTGGAAATTCACACCAATATCTAATCTAATCTGGATATCTAATCTAATCTACTCAACAGTGTGGTGCAATACCAGTAACAACACAGCACAGGGTTGGCTTGAGCCTACTGATGAGAATGTCACACATTGCTGTTAATTTGCTAATCAGGATAGATCATTTAAATGAGCCCTCAGCTTTATGATGCATGAACACAAGCACATTTGTAGGGATATCCCAATTCAGTTCACTAGGATCAAACAATACACATAATCGGGTGAATCAGGTATCACTATTTTTACGCCATACCCAGTACCGATCTACTCTAGCACCCTCTGGGTGCCATTAATGGACATAACTCCCAGCCTGTTGTAGAGAGAAGGATTATCAGAAGGTAACAGAACAGTTATTTTATAGTAGAAAATTAAAACAACTTATCTTCAACTTAACTTAGTTTATAATGCTGCTACTTTGAGATGTGTTTCCACCATATGTTGTTTATTTTCTGCTGTTTTTGCCCATTACACCAAATCAATGTGGGGAAACACACTCTCTCCACTTTGACTTATAACTAGAAACTATAAGGTGTGGTGCAACAGATAACACCACCAGTGAGTCACCACACCATGTGGGAGACAGGGGTTCAATTCCCAGTCTGGGCAACTATGCTGTGCCACACCAATAAGAGTCCTTGTGCAAGACTCCTACCAGTAATCTGGCCCACCTCTGTAATGTGACTAACCTTGTAAGTCGCTCTATAAGTGCATCTACTAAATGCTATAAATGTAAACTAAGAACCTTAGCTACCATGCATACTTTCAGTATTACCAGAAGGAGTACCTTACATCTTTATTTAGTTTTAAACCAGCACCAAACAGCTTGCTCAAAAGTGGTTGGAAATGGCTAATGCCCAAAACCATAGCATATTCGGAACAGGGACTCGAATGATTAGAGAGATCAGTTCTTAGGTCAGAGGGACTGTTTACTTTCTCAGGTTCAGGAAACACTGAATGAGAAACACTGCTTTATGGATCTTTGGCCCTGCAAGCTGTAGTGCTTTTCCTGCACTGACACACCCAGTTAGTCTCAAAACGGTGTGCTGGTTGCCTCAGATGTGTTGGGAGCAAGGTATCAAGCCACAACTCACTATTGATACTGAAATGTAATCCATGACTAGACTTAAACTATGTTTGTGAAATTGGCTCATAGTGTCTGGGACGCACCAGTTCCAATCACAGCTATATCTCTATTGCCAATGACGTGTCTATTTACTGGCCTCTAAAGTTTTACAGTGGGTTTTACTCATTTTGAAAAGCAGATCTACAGTCCTGCTGAGTTTCGTTTCCCTACCACACCTGTCTCTAATATCCACATGCTCCTAAATCCCTTAACTGAAGCAGCTGGGTTACACAGGGCTTGAACTGTTCTCAGGGGACTGCTTGATGTCTTAAGTAACCTCATCAAGTGCAGCCAACAGAGACCTCCAAAAGACAGACATGACCAGAGATGGGCTTACAACACGCACAAGTAAAAGCATTGGTGCTTTATTTTACAAGTGCAAGTAGCTGTTAAAAACAATCCCACCAACAACATGGAACAAAATTATACTCATCACTTCCAATCCTCCATAAGATCATCTATTTGCCCAACCATGTCCAGTTTCCACACCAGTTAAAGGAATTACAATGTCTAAAATGCAACTATGGGAATTGTGTTTACTCTCCTACACCACCAGCAATATACATACTTATCCTAAGCTTTTATATGCAACACTAATGATGATAAAACAGTTTTCTTTGGGCACCGTTGGCCTTGTACAGACCCTTTCACCAGGCATTGTAGACCAGAAGCTTCATAAAGTCCTAAAACAAAGCAGCTGTTTCTGCAGAACCGAGCAGAGCTGTTTACCTCTTAGCCAAATAGTAAAGCCTGAAACAGGTCATCAGAGCCAGGCTCTGCTGCTGAGGTGCTTTCATTGAATTAAAAAGGACTTTTAGTTCTCCAAACTGCACTAAGAGTTATGACATCTTCTCTGCATCAAGCATGGGATTGTAAGCTCCTGCTGTTTGTCGTTTATCTTCAGCAGACCGTGAGTCAGACCCAGTCCTGCTGAGAAAGACCTCGATGGAGCTCATTCACTTTCACTCAGTGCCTGTAAAAAACCCCGTAAAGCGGCGCAGTTCAGCGACGATACGATCGTTATCTGACTGATACTGAGCGAGATGTCGAGCTGCTCTTTACAGATCTATAAACATTCACTCAGACTGACCATCTCTGCCGTCCAGTAAACAGACGTGTGTGTGTGTGTTTTCCCCGGTAACAGACACCGTGTAAGTCGCCGCCTTCCCTAAAGATCTGAATAATAATAATAATAATAATAATAATAATAATAATAATAATAATAAACACTGGTAAACAGACGCCTTTCCGTTGCCCCGGTTACCGTTACGCGACGCTGTAAACTTCCCGCTAAGTTGACAGAAGTTAGAGACTCACTGACCCGTAAAGACGACTAACAGCAGCGCGACCTGCCGCGACGCCTCTGTGGAGGAAAGCGCAGTATTTCCCAGGGGGAAGCCGCGTCCCTTTGCCATGATTTCTGAACGTAGACTCCGAAACACCGACAAGGACCCACACGCTGATCCCGCGAGGGGGTGGGACCACCGGCTCGGGGGCGTGGTCATAGACACAATGGGTGCGGTCTGTTCGGTGGTCACGCCCCCTCGTGGCCCCAGTTAACCGCTGTAAACAATGTAAATGACCTTCTCTATTTTTAGTTCACACGCAGTCTTTTAATAGTAGGACTCTGATTACTACAAATACCATGTTTTCATGCTGAAGTATATGTTTGAAAGGTGTAATGTAAAAAACAACAATCAGAAACGGATGAAATCACCACGCAAACTGAGATTTATGTATCTAGAATTGCTGAGATTTATATTCCAGTCTACAGAGACTCAAATCAGTCACTTTTGCTGCTGATCACACCAATAAATATTTTAATGTTCCTGCTTTATTAGGTTGGCAGCAAACAGTACAGGAGTAATAATCTTTTTTTTTTTTATTCTAACATTTCGACTCTCACTGAAAGTCAACTTCCCTACACGCGAGGTCATCCATTTAACTCTTAACCAATCCAAATGCAGAGCTGCTGCTGTGAGCATCCTCACAGCCACGCGTTAAAGAATTCAAGAAAATCAACTGTATGAGACCGCCATCTGGTGGACGACTCCGTGACTAGCCACTAGAGCGCATATTTTATATACAGTATATACTCACACACACACACACACACACACACACACACACACACACACACACACATATATATATATATATATATATATATATATATATACACATACATACACATGGTGGTGTGAAAACGTGTGTTTGCCCCTTCCTGATTTCCTTTTTCTTTGCATGTTTGTCACACTTAAGTGTTTCAGAACATCAACCCAATTTAAATATTAATCAAAGACAACACAAGTAAACACAAAATGCATTTTTTAAATAAAGGTGTTTATTATTAAGGGAGAAAAAAAATCCAAACTTACATGGCCCTGTGCAAAAAATTGATTGCCCTCTAAACCTAATAACTGGTTGGACCACCCTTAGCAGCAACAACTGCAACCAGCATTGTGGAAGAATTTTGGCCCACTCATCTTTGCCGAATTATTGTACTGTAATTCAGTTACATTAGAGGGTTTTTGAGCATGAACGGCCTTTTAAGGTCATACCACAGCATCTCAATAGGATTCAGGTCAGGACTTTGACTAGGCCAGTCCAAAGTCTTCATTTTGTTTTTCTTCAGCCAAGGAGGTGGACCCAAGTTCCATTCAGCTTGAGGTCACGAACTGATGGACAAGATGGACATTCTCAGAATTCTTCAGGATCTTTTGGTAGACAGCAGAATTCATAGTTCCATTTATCACAGCAAGTCTTCCAGGTCCTGATGCAAAACAGCCCCAGACCATCACACTACCACCACCATATTTTACTGTTGGTATAATGTTCTTTTTCTGAAATGCAGTGTTACTTGTATGCCAGATGTAATGGGACACACCTTCCAAAGTGTGACAAACATGCATAAAAACAGGAAATCAGGAAGGGGGCAAACACTTTTTCACACCACTGTATATACAGTGTATCCCAAAAGTGAGTACACCCCTCACATTTCTGCAGATATTTAAGTATATCTTTTCATGGGACAACACTGAAAAAATGACACTTTGACACAATGAAATCTAGTCTGTGTGCAGCTTATATAACAGTGTAAATTTATTCTTCCCTTAAAATAACTTCATATACAGCCGTTAATGTCTAAACCAGCAGCAACAAAAGTGAGTACATCCCTTAGTGAAAGTTCCTGAAGTGTCAATATTTCATGTGGACACCATTATTTTCCAGAACTGCCTTAACTCTCCTGGGCATGGAGTTTACCAGAGCTTCACAGGTTGCCACTGGAATGCTTTTCCACTCCTCCATGATGACATCATGGAGCAGGCAGATGTTGTAGACTTTGCGCTCCTCCACCTTCCGCTTGAGGATGCCCCAAAGATGTTCTATTGGGTTTAGGTCAATAAAGCAGTGGTTGTCTTAGAGGTGTGTTTGGGGTCATTATCATGCTGGAACACTGCCCTGTGACCAATGGTGTGCTTCATTATTTCACAGTACATATTGGAGTTCATGTGTCCCTCAATGGAACTCCCCAACACCTGTTGCACTCATGCAGCCCCAGACCATGGCATTCCCACCACCATGCTTGACTGTGGACATGACACACTTATCTTTGCATGCATCACCTGATTGCCACCACACATGCTTGAGACCACATGCTTGAACCAAACAAATTAATCTTGGTCTCAACAGACCATAGGACATGGTTCCAGTAATCCATGTTCTTTGTTGACATGTCTTCAGCAAACTGTTTGCGGGCTTTCTTGTGTAGAGACTTCAGAAGAGGCTTCCTTCTGGGGTGACAGCCATGCAGACCAATTTGAAGTGTGCAGCGTATGGTCTGAGCACTGACAGGCTGACCCCCCACCATTTCAGTCTCTGCAGCAATACTGGCAGCACTCCTGTGTCTACCTTTCAGAGACAGCATTTGGATGTGACGCTGAGCATGTGCACTCAGCTTCTTTGGACGACCAGCACAAGGTCTGTTCTGAGTGGACCCTGTTCTTTTAAAACGTTGGATGATCTTGGCCACTGTGCTGCAGCTCAGTTTCAGGGTGTTGACAATTTTCTTGCAGCCTTGGCCATCTTAATGCAACGCAACAATTTGTCTTTTAAGATCCTGAGAGAGTTCTTTGCCATGAGGTGCCATGTTGGAACTTTCAGTGACCAGTATGAGAGTGTGTGAGAGCTGGACTACAAAACTGAACACACCTGCTCCCTATGCACACCTGAGACCTAGTAACACATGATAATTTGAAGGGAAAATGTCAGTGCTCAATTTGGACATTTACGGATGTAGTCTATACTTAAATATCTGCAGAAATGTGAGGGGTGTACTCACTTTTGTGATACACTGTATATGCTGTATATACAGGGGTTCAACAATGAAACTGAAACACCTGGATTTAGAGCACAATAATTTATTAGTATGGTGAACTAGGGCCTCCTTTTGCGGCCAATACAGTGTCAATTCGTCTTGGGAATGACAAGATACAAACCGGGTTAGCACCTAAACATCCCTTTCAGACAGCGTCCTCTTGCGTCCACAGTTAATCCTGTTGGATGTGGTTCATCCTTCTTGGTGGTGCTGACATTACCCTGGATACCGTGGCTCTTGATACATCACAAAGACTTGCTGTCTTGGCCACAGATGACATGCACCAACAATTTGTCCTCTTTTGAACTCTGGTACGTCCCCCATAATGTTGTGTGCATTGCAATATTTTAAGCAAAATTGTGCTCTTACCTGCTAATTGAACCTTCACACTCTGCTCTTACTGGTGAAATGTGCAATTAATGAAGATTGGCCACCAGGCTGGTCCAATTTAGCCATGAACCCTCCCACACTAAAATGACAGGTGTTTCAGTTTCATTGTTCAACTCCTGTATATCGTCTCTCCAAAGCTCCTCATCCTCAGATGGACACTGTCCCTCTGCAACTTCATGCTGACTTTCCTCATTGACAGACCCCAGTCAGTCTGAAATGGCAACTGCATATGTCGCCTTCCCCTCACTACAGAACATCTACCACACCAGGGCCACTAAGAGGGCACTCAACATCATCAGGGTGGTGAAACCTGAAAACAGCCTCTTCATACTCCTACCTTCAAGCTGATGTTACAAGAGTATGAAGTTCTACCCATAGAATGATTGCAACACACTGCCCCCTACCATCACTCTGACTGAGTGAACACCACCTACAATCCATTACAGAACTCTGAACTCCAGCCAACACTCAACATTCTATTTGTGTACCTTATATATGTAGCGTTTACTTATATATCCTGTTAATGTTATGTCTATAGTTGTAACTTATGTGCATTGTCTTTGTAAGCATGTTTAATATTTTATATCTAAAATCTTGAGTGTTGAAGAGAACTAGCAAATAATTTCATTGTACAATGTAAATGCCTGTTTAATGTGACAAAGACTAACTCTTCTATAACTAGACAATAACTCTTAAATCCTGAAATCCAGCATTTTCCAAGAGGTCTTTCAATGTTCTCTTTGGTAAATAGATTAGCACCAAACTGTGATGTAACCGCTATCTCATAGCCAATACTCCCAACACCAAGGATAATACAGGCAGGCTGTGCTCATTCAGTGCAGCAAAATATAGAATGCAGTTTTCTTAACCCTGAGCCCATGTTCATTACTAATCCAGATGTTCAACCATAAATTAGTTTCTCTATACCTATGTGGTCACTCATTATAAATCTTGACACTACACTTAAATGTTAATATAATCATTAAAGAAATAATTACATCCTACATCTTGACTTTCTTCTCAAAACAATGAAGTTACTTCTCCAGATACAATATACAAACAGTAGCCTCAAACACCTTCTGCTTATCAGTCTTTAACTGATTTCATGTTGGCTCAGTATCAAAGCTGTAGTGACTGTGTGGTATATTAGCAGAGGCAGAGAGAAAATAAGTAGAAAAATAAGCTTTATTTAGTTCATACAAAGGTAAAGTAATACATTTCCATTGTTGAATTATCTGGAAACGTGCATTGAAACAGGACATGTCTATGCAGTTAGAGCAAATACACAAACAAACAGTTCTCATGTGATTCTTAGCTTGTATAATGTTTAGTGTCTGTATCTGTTCAATGCATATACACTTTTCTTGTACAGAAAACAGACAGCACACATGCATGTCAGGAATGTGTGTTGTCTCTTTTTGAATGCTAAGCATTTTGGCTGAATTAGAATGCTAACTGAGCACAAGATATTTTTTTCTCAAATAACCATAATCAACTTGCTAAGGGCTAAGGATTTACTAATTCGTCCTTAGATCCAGCTTACAATAAACCATAAATACAATCTTCAATCTGTCTCACAAGTGATTTGAATTGGCATGGAGCAAACTAGTTGGTTTCCTTAGATACCTCCAGCACTGTGCATTCAGACAGCTGCAATGGTCAGGGATGCTCTGTATGAGCACTGAGTTCAATAAAGTTCTTCCTGGGAAGTCTTGTCCAAGTCATTGCCTGCTTCTTCAGTCTTCACGGAGGTAGGCCTCAGGAACATCTTCCAGGTCATGCAGGTTGATGCTGGAAGCATACTCCGCCATTCTCTGGATCTCTTCAGCTTTAGTCTCGGCCAGACTCTTCTCTGCTGCCACTCGGAGTTCACTCATCTCCTCCACTTTTGACTTTGCCACTTGCAGACTTGTCTTCAATGCAATGGATGCATGTTCTGCCCCTTAAAATGAAACAGCACACTGTCAGATGACCAAAACGTGAATTGTCTCAATGGTCAAAACAAATTTGCAAACTTGCAAATGCATACCTGAATTATAGGCTGCCTCAGCTGACAACTCACAGATGCTGATGGCATTCATCCAATTTGACTCAAAGCGCTTGCATTCATCCAGTCTGTCACTAACCTGTTAAAAGAAAGAAAAAAATACATGTAATGTAACTCAACACAGTCTGTTTAAGATCTTCAATGCCACATATAAAAGGGAGAGATCCTTTTATTTTAGCCAATGTAATACTTTATCACTTAAACATACAATAGAAATGGTTCCAGAAATTATATTTTAACCACAACAGTTTTAACATAACAAAGACAAGTTGTAACACTAACCTGTAAATAATTCAAATACAATTATTAATTATATAGTTAAGACAAATACAGCCAAGGTGGATTTAAGTAGTCAAAAGGACAGTTTCCCCTTTCAGATGAGCATTTTACCCCTCAAACTATCAGTAACTTCACAAGCATGTGGAGATATGCAGAGAAATAACTGCACTGTACACCAAACAAATGTTAGACATTACCTCAACTCGCTGGCCAATGATCACTTGCCAAATGCTGTCCTCCTCAGCAGGAGTAAGTTTTCCTATTGAGTTCAAATAGCGCTTCTGAAGAGAAATTAGGGTGTGCAGAGCCTGAGAAATAAGACAAGAAGATACTTAATGAACCTATAAATATATAATAAAAATAATGGTTTGAGCTCAAAATTCATAACCAATAACCAGAAAGTATAAGTACCAGTAAATATACCACAACTAACAAGCACATACTTTTGTATAGAGTGCAAGGGCATCCACAAGAGCCAAAGTGGTTTGGGATAGGTAGGTGTTGGCGCTGTCTGTGACCAGGCAGGATGCCCGCCGAATGAGAGAGTCGTGTGAGAGGTTTTCCACCTGCTGGAAGAAAGAAAATGTAGTTTTAGATTATGCAACATACACGGTATTTTAACTTGTGGCTAGTGTGTAAGCTCAGGACTAACACATAAATGGGTTCAAAGGACACTTCACCAAAAAGTTAAGTTAGACTATATATGAGACAAACTGAACCACTGATCCATAAAAAATAATATCCTCTTTCTCTTAATTAAATCTTTCAAAATATAAGACTCCCAGTAACAGAAACTAGACAAAGTGAAATGTGAGATACATAAAAGATATTGTGCTGTGGAAATCATTAGCTTCCTGTGCAGACCCTGTGTAGACTTTGTGGAATATGCTGATCTTTTTGATAAATGTTTCACATTGAATGTTTGAACAGACAAGTCCATTGTCTTAGGGCCAAATTAGTGCTTTATGCTTGTGTTTGATAGCAGCTGTAACACTGACATTTCAAGATTGTAACAGCAAAGTTACACAGTTTAACATTCTGTCTCAGTGCTGCTGGAACTGGTAGCCTATTGCTTCTTTCTATTGAGTTATCAATCTGCTCTGGAGAGAGAATATAAATGTAACTGAGAACAATTAAAAAGACATAATGGTTTGTGGTCTACATATAATTTTAATTTACAGATTATAATCCCAGTAACAAATGACACACCCACACCCAGACACACACACCCACACTCACACACACAGGGAGGCAGGCAGGCAGACACACCCACAGATTAAATTTTGTTACCAATATTGAACGTTTAATAAAGTGGAACAGAAACGTTATCAAACGTGTTCAGACGCTGTAACTTCAGCTGTGTGGAAACTGTAGCTAATAAACCGAGACTTGTTAAATGAAAGGCGCCACAAAGGCAGAAAAATTACATAATATTAAAAAAAAACACATGAAGTTGGACTGTCCTCTCTTACCTGTGTAAAGGGGACCGAACAGAGCGCGCTCCCGATGCTGAACGTCACAGCATCCATCTGCGAGCCTGCGGGCGCGCGCAGCAGCTGGCGACCGGGTTTCCGGTTACTGCAGAGCAGCGCGGTGGTCGCCCCCCTTCAACACACAATACACAACTTTTAATAGAAAACACACTTAAAACAAAATAAAACACTTAAAATCATTAAGACGTTTAAAAGCAGCTCGTGAAGCAGTCCGGCTCAGTCAGTGAGTCGTCGTTAAAGTCGGACACACTTTCAGTAACACTGGGAGTCGATTCTTCGATTCATCCGAAACGCGTCCATCTACCATATATTAAAAATAACGAAAGTCAAGATGCACACAGCAGTGTGTTTTGTATTCAGTAGTACATTTTTAAACTGTGGATTCTTAATAAATATAACTCCTTTTGCAGACATGACACTAGAATGTGGCCGTGTGGACATTGAGGTTTGGACATTTCTATCGTTCAGTCCGTTCATTCTGGCCAGTAACTGCAGAGTAAACGCCACACAGAGACCGAGTGGATCAGTGAATCATTTCGCGTTTGAACCGAATCGGGAGTCTAACAGCTCTAACTCGGTACGATTCAGTGACCGCGATTGAATCCACTCCAGAACAAACACTCCTCTCCGTTCACTTAATACCGTCTACGGAGACCCACAAACATACACCTTTCAGAGACATTTACCTCATTAAACCCAAGCACGCAGCAGCTCGGCGGGTCGCAGCCATGTTCGCGTCGCTGTGAAGGAAGTCGGTCCGGCCGTGAAAAAGGCCCCTGGACACACACAGCCCGCAGTGTCTGAAAGCTTGCATCCTTAACTCTCTTCTGTCTGACTTTCTCCTCTAATGTGTCCCAAATCACCATTAACGTCTAAATTTAAGTTCGTTAAATATCTTCCTTCACTTCTCGGTGTTAAAACCCTCACAGAGCTCTTGGTTGCTCTCATTAAGCCTGAAGAAGGCTCTCACATTTATACACTGGGGCGCTGTTGACCTCTGTCCGGGTAGTTTATTGACCAGTGTACTCGAAGTGTAATCAGAAACTCGTCGATTTAAGTTCAAGGAGAGACGTGCTTTGACGCATAGCCCGCACACTGCGTCAGCACAAAGCCCCCTAACGAGCATGGGCCTTTCAGTAAACAGCCGAGGGACAAAGGCTGACGAACCCTATCAGTGTAGGAGAACAACGGACAATGAACAGATAACAACACGACAAGCCTACGTGCACTTAAGTGAAACACTGCTGGACACTTAAACAGTGCAAACCCAGCCGGGGTGAAGAACACCTCTCTCCCAGCTTCAAACAACCTCCATACAGCCATTCAGACTGCAGTCATATTATTGACAGATACTGCAATTAGTCATGTTACCATTAATTTACATGAGACATTCTCTTTTATCTATACTTGCACTTTTATGCCTAACATGTCCAATCCACAGTTTTCAGAATTATTATTTTGTTTGTGCAAATATTTATTCAATGCATGTTACAGATGTTTTAGTCATGACTACATTAGTTATATCTTAAATTTGCATTTGCACTAGAACAGACCTGGAGTTTTTGCTAGACAGAATGACTGTATAAATCTCTGGAACTTATGACTAGTCAGCACTATATTAAGGATATGTTCTGGTAATCGTCAGAATGGCCCTGTAGACCTGTAGGCCTGATATTACTATATCTGAATAACTAAAGGTTGAATTTCTACAAGGAACATTTTCAATACAGGGACATTGAATATGAGTTTTACTAGAGAATAATAATAAAAAAGTATATTATACTCTGTATATTACTGGTAGCATTTTAACATTGGTGTGGGTTTCACATCCATCAAGTCAAAATCCACAATTTTGTTTCAAAGCAGCTGAGCTGCAGCAGAGCCTTCCTGGCAGTTGAAACAACATCTAGGGGTGTATTTTGTCTTGATGGATCTCAAACTCCCACCTATCCATTTTACACCAGTGTTTCATAACCCTGGTCCAGGAGCCTCCTGTTCTGCATGTTTTAGTGGATTCCCTGCTTAAACAAACTCCCTGAAAGCACTTGTTATGAGCTGGTTCGAGTTGAACCGGGTGTAACGGGAACCAAGAAAGCATTAAAATGTGCAGGGCAGGGTGTCTCCAGGACTGATGTTAAGCAACACTATTTCTTACTGCTTACCTCAAGTGCAAGTATTGCAAAAGTAATGTTTCCATTACTAACTCACAAAATATATACTTCACTATGTGCAGCTGTTTGGTTTATAGTCTACAAAAATCTACAAAAACACACAGCTCTGTCAATGGCTGTTTTGTGTGTGAAGTTGAGAAGGAAAGAATGTTTGACATTTTTTTTGTTTAGAAGATTTAGTGCCAAATGCAAACATGCAATTCTTAAATCTGAATCTGTGTTTTCAATTAGAAATCAAACTGAACTGGTATCCTTCAGAAATCCATAAAAACATGGATCCATACCTGTTGAAGCAAATGAGTGCTTTACTGCAAGGCCTAAATTGATAATATGAAGGTAGGTCAGAGCTTGAGAAAGGACTATTGTTAATTAACATCTTATATATATATATATATATTTAAAATTTAAAAGAAAATTTGTACTCAATTTCTACTTTGTACTAACAGAAAGTTTAAGAAAAAATACTAAATTTTTAATTAGATTTCTTATAACTATATGTAACTAAGCAAATCTCTAACTAAGTAAAGTGTGCATTTCAGGGAATTAGAAAATCAATTATTCATAATTTCATTCAAAGAGTTAATCTCTCATTTAATACTCATTTCATGTAAAATGACAAAATAGCTTTTGATCAGTATGGCTTATAAAACCATGAATCCAGAATTTTGATCAGTATGGCTTATAAAACCATGAATCCAGAATTTTGATCAGTATGGCTTATAAAACCATAAATGCAAAATTACTTTACTATTTTATTTAGTTTTATATTCAAACAGTATCTAAAAAATACAATTTAATATACATTTAAAGAGTTGACTGATGTTTATTGCACTGAGGTGCAGAGCTGGAGCAGTGTTATCTGAAGTGTGGCACAAAGAACCTTTACCAGGACGTTTCTAAGTGAACTGCAGTATTAGGGAAGGTTTCAGTGATCTCTGACTGCTTTTACAAAGTGATAGGTGGGAGTGAGAGGAGAAACACAATATAATTGAATAATTTTATTTTTCTCTGTCATCTGCAAGCATTGACCCTCCAATCATGGGTAGTCTTAAGTAGGGGGGGTCCTAGCTAGTATCGTATTTTCCGGACTATAAGCCGCTACTTTTTTCCATGCTTTAAACTATGCGGCTTATAATGAGGTGCAGCTTTTTCTTCTTATATATGTTATTTTCCAGGTTTTTTTTTTTTTTTTTTTTTTTAACTTTGTGGGTGCGGCTTATAGTCCAGAAAATGTGGATTTGGAAATGGGAAATGGGAAGATACTTGAAGGACTAAGAATTTGCTCATTTTTGATTAACTCTGTATTATAGACATTGGTCACATTAAAATCCATTCAAAGAGTCTGGGTGGGAGGTAGTGTGGTAAATGATGTATCAAAATTCAAACATTAAAAGCACCAGCCTAATATGGTGACCCATTGGGGCATGACTCTACAAAATGGTATCTTGTACCAATGTTGCTTGCTGGGACATAGCTGATCTGTTATCTTGGTTGCCACCATGCCACCTTGCAGATGTGACTGGCTGAGTGATGTACATGTACACTTTCTTCATGTTCCACATTATGTACATATTTACATGTTCTGTGACCTGCTTGTGATTCCTCATGTCATTAGATAACCTTCTGTAGTAAGGTCTTTATTGCCAAATTGTAACATTTAATTGCCCTGAAATATATGGACCAACTGAAGTGCTGAGGTGTTTCTGATGATAGTTCATCTAACTTGTGTATTTTGCTGTATGAATCATTTATTTAGGTTGAACTGCTAAACCATTCTTTACAATGTTTAAGATAACAAGTTAAACAAATAAGATAAGGGACCACTTCTGCAATAAAGCCTTCTACAAAGACCTAGTGCATTCTCTGCATTGTTAGAGATGCCCTGTTGTACTCCTCAGTACAATCACAACAGTGCGTACAGAAGCTATCAGTAGTAACAGAATGGAGTCCATTACTACTATGAAAGTTCTTATGCAATTGATTGTGTTTTCAGATGAGTAGAGTTTCAATAGGGTCCATCCAGCCAGTTCATCTCAAGTCACACCAGATTCCACTCCATGCTTCATTCATTTATTATTATTATTATTATTATTATTATTATTATTATTATTATTATTATTATTATTATGCAAGAAAATACAAAGTGATGTGAGAGACAGAAGCTTGGCTTCTGTTTTTGTGTTTTGTGTTTCTGTATAGGACTATGGCTGCCATTAAATGTTGTTGTGACATCTTTAGGCCAGACCGGCAGTGGTTCAATTAAAAAAAATACAGAAAATGTAAATGAATGAAGTTGTGGATTGTTGATTTAATGCAAAAATTTACACCAAATTATCTACTAATTGCTATGTTATGTTCAATGGCACCATGAACTACACTGAGTATTGGGACACTGAATACAACCCTGGCTGCCACTGCCTGAAAGTGTACCTTGGGCCCAGGTGGAACTACCAGCATGATGATGACCCCACACACACAACACAAAATCAACACAACTGTTGACTGAGAACCATGGCCAGAGATTAATTTCCTTGCACAAGGACCCAACATTGGTAGCTTAGTGGACATAGGTATTAATCCTACAACCCTATGATCAATAACCCAGTCTTCTAAACACCAAGCCTCAACTGCCCGGGCATGAAAAAAAAAAACCAAAAAAAAACATTGAGTGAACCTGCTATAAGATCTCAGTTATATATGTATCAAACCAAGATTATTTCTTTAATATTCTTAACCAAGATTGCTAAAGATACCAATCCACAAATTAATGAAGTGTTGATTATGAGGGGTAAAGTTCCCTCTCTGTGGGATCTAATCAGAGCAGAAAATCTTTAAATGGGCATTTGTTTAATTAAGTTATACCAAGTTTCATTTTGCTAAGCAACCCTCTGGGATTTTTTTCCAAGAAAAAACAAACAAACATCTAATTAAGCTCTTGCATAAGAAACAATGCTTAACAATGAGAATTCTAAGGTATTCTCACAAGATATTGTATAATTAGCCACATAGGATTTCAGAACAGTGTGGTAAGATGTTAGCAAGCATCACTGATGAGACATGGCCTGGGAGAGTAGAGCAGGTCTGTGGCTGTCATAAAATTTGTAAGTGTGACTACGCATTACACTGTTTAAAAAGTAGTAACTCTTATTGTTTGGCCATATCTCTGATAAAAGTGACAAACACAAATGGTGTGCACACTGTAAACATGTGGATCTCAATGCCTGTGCTAAGAATAACAGCTGATGTTTCTTTAGCATTAACCTTGGTCAATGTGCACTGTGTGAGATAACATTCTGAATGAGGTGTCTCATATTGCACGATGGTAAACAGGAAACACTCTCAAAGAGGTGTGTCTACATTTATAGATATACTTAAGACTCATGGTAAGTAAAGCTGTTGGATGTTGTCACTGTCCAAGAAACACCAAATATGTTCAAAAGGGCAACTTCACTGAAGGGAAAATGGGCCTTGACTGTGAATGGAAGGCAATGTAAAGAGATTTTACGTCATTTTGGAGCGTTTTTGTTAGCTAGCAAACAGCTTAATAAACCTAATGAAAAAATGTTACCAAAATGCAAAATAAAAGTAATTATATACTTACATCAACAGTTTGGGTGCACTGTAAGAATGAAGGAGTACATCCTAGGTATATACGTTACTGTCACACAGGTATTTCCATGTTTGCTGTCTTTTACTTTTTTAAATGTTTGAATGTGACACTTTTGTGACTCTTTACATTGTGTCACAACTCCACAGTGAATGGAACAGTAGAAGTGTTCCAAAATCTTTTTACATTGATTTCCATTCAATTTAAGAAATATTTTTCCATTCTTCTGTAAAGTTGCAATTTTGAAAATATAAGGTTTTTCATGACTGCATTGACAGTTTACAAAAACTATGTATTCTGTGGTGCACCTTGTAGTCCTCCTCAAGGCCTTTTCATATTTTAAGAATTCAAAGGCAACACCCTTAAATTCATTATGTGTTCATTTATTAATGTATGACTTTACACAAAACATCTGCCTGTCAGAAAATCTCTGAAAAAAAGAAAAGAATTACATCTCTATGATGTGTTTTAAGTAACCAGTTCTAATGAGGCTCATAGCCAACATGCTGCAAAAGCTATTTTGGATAATGGTCATAGCTGGCACGCTAAGGCTGTGGTAGTGATGTAGGAGGAGACCAGTAGCCAGCATGATGATGCTGCACTAGCAATTTTGGATAAGGGCTAATGCTGTATTAGTGATTTTGGATGAGCACAATGTGTGAGGAACCTGAAAGCCAGCATGTTAATGCTGTACTATTGATTTTGAACTAGGTTTGTAGTTAGTGTGAAAAAAATCACTGTATCAATGTGGGTAAGTTAGTTAGCTAGCTTATGTTATGCAGCTTTGATAGCATTATTCCATAAAAGTACCTGCTCATAATTATGACATGATGACCAGCGAAGAGCAAAGAGAAAGGAGGTTGTGTGAAAAGGCCACAATATTTCTCCTTAAGGTTCTCAATTTTTGATGGCTTTGTGTACTGCTACTTTTGCATGACAGTGGATGAATGACAAAAATAAGATTAATCATAATAGCCAGTGCACAACAGTACAGTGGAATTTATCCTCCACATTTAACCTGTCCATGATGCTGAACACAAATACACACATGAACACTCATGTGAATGAGTGAATGAAAACAGAGTAGTCATAACCCAAACCTGCTTGATACATGTACTGTGCAAGACATGGGATTTTTACTATTTTTACAATGGATTTAAAAGGGTCTTTTATGACATTTGATGACTGCTCTTTGAAACCTTGCAGCTGAAAAAAAAAACAATTACAACTACCTGGAGATGAAACAGTAGCCTTGACCTCAAAATAAACCATTTCATGCATGGTGTCTACATTTGTGAATGTTAATGTCTGTCTTCAAAGCCACAGATGGATTAGACATTATATATTGTTTTAATGTTAACGGTCATTATACATATTTAATGTGAGATACCATCCTATTAGTTTTGCAACACTTGAGTACATCTAAGTAGAAAGTGGATAATTCTATGCATTTTGAATTCCTCCTGCTACCTCTGTCAGCAATCATATCATCAGTAAACACCAATGACCAGGTTTTGCAACCATACATTCCCATGCCAAAAAAGTACCTCCACCATGTTTGACAGATAATGTAGTACTGCTTCTGAACTCAAGCGTGTCTTGTTTGCATCTGTCCAAACAAATAAATAAATAAATAAATAAATAAATAAATAAATAAATAAATACATACATACATACATAAAAAAAACAGGGGTTTTTAGATGTTTCCTAGCAGTCTAATCTGACTTTCTCTATTCAAGTGATACCAGCAATGTACTTGAAGAAAATTGTCTGTATATAAATTACTAGGTGGTTTTTGATAGTTATGCCTGCCTAAGAATGTTTCTCTGATAGATAAACTGTAGACATATATATCTCTTTGACTCAAATATAACTAGGAACTCAGAGAGTTAGATAAATAGATAGATAGATAGATAGATAGATAGATAGATAGATAGATAGATAGATAGAAGTTAGAAGTTAGAAAAGCACAAAATTTTCTCTTTCATAAAAGACAGCACACTACAACAAACTGTTGGTTGTGCACACTGCTTCATGCTGTCCTCATAAATGACGCATGTCTGAGGTGCAAGTGTTTTTCATCTCTGACAAGAACCTTGTTCTGCTCACAGAGCAAACAGCAATAGCCGAACACCAGTGTTTTAGTTAATAATTAATACTCAAAGTTAACCACACTGTTGAAAGCTTTAAGGTTTGATCAAGGTCTTTTCTTTGAAACAACAGCAACATTTTGTGTTTTTCACCTCATGCAATCAAAAGCATGTTTAATTATTATTTTTTTTTTATTTCATTTTTTACTTTATTTTTCCATGTATTTTTCTTTCTGTGTATTGTTCTGGTGCAATGCTTATTGTTTAAAAAATGTTAATATTATTGTTGCTGTAGATTTAGATTTTGATCTCTACAAGATAATCACATTTCCTATCCACAAATACATTTTTAGTAAAAATCTTCCTTTAATAAACAGTCAAAAGAAAATGTAAGTGAATTTTCTGGATTTCTGCACTGATTACTAATGAAGTGTGCTCTACAAATTGTCACAGTTATAGGCAAACACAGTTAAACTAAACAAATAACACACAAGCAGTCTTTAATTGAGCACAATGAGAATAAAATTCATATTGCAGTCTGTAAAAAGGGAATAATGGAAACATTGTAGACCCTCCTCCTGAAAATACCACCAACTAGAATGAGATTTTGGTGTTGGTGTGCAGTGTTCTTTATCCTCCAAACATAATGTGCATTTTTTTGGGAAAATGGTTTAATCTATCAGCAAAACATTTTCAAAGATATATTGTAGAATAGGTTAATATTTATTAACTGATAAAATTAGTTTAAATGTCAAATGAGACTTCCAGTGCATGTTTACTGCTCTGCCCATGTGTACATTCTCAACCTGCATTTTATTAATGTTTACATCTCAAATGAAGAAAAAAATTACCCTAATCTAGGATCCCATGAAAATATAAATTCCTGGCAACTACAAAACAACATCAACAAAAATACAAACAAACAAAAAACTAACACACAACCCCTCCCCAAACATTTCACAAAATTAGCCTAGGGTTAATTTTAATATCCAGTTAATAACAGTTAATATCCACAAAGAAACCCTCTAGCTTTAAAGTGAGTTGTCTTTCTGAATTTAAATGATTTTTGATCAGGCAGATCATGTACTGTTTGGGTGGAGCTGCTGCTATTTCACAACCTTAAAATAAAGGAGAAGATGTGATTAGAGACAGGGCCTCATGTCTTCTGAAAGTAGTTTACAAAGCAGCATTGTTTCTCAAAAAATCAGATCTCCTGTAATTAAGGTCTGTATAAATGTCTACATAGTTGGTGATGGCAGGTGTGCAACAAGTCCAGGTCCAGTAGCCGGAAAGTGGTTAGCCAATGTGAAATAGTTGCTGGGGAGCTTGGGGTCCTACTTAGATGGGTCAGGGGAGCTCAAGGTTAGCATTTCATAGGCCTGGGCCGACTCGGGAAAGGTAGAGAGATGTAATAAATTTAGTGTTTACATTTTTGCAGAACAGAGAATGTAAACATTAACAGAATGTGGCAAGTGACTCTGGCAGATTTGACAATAACAGTCTAACTTAACAGGTAACAGGTAACAAACATGTAAGCATCCAGTTACATCCATCACAAACCTGAATGATTGTGTGAAGTGGTTGGATGACAGCACCAACAGCCCAGTTTACAATAATTCCCTATTTCCATGGACCCCTGAATCTACAGCCTGTAACTAAGACATTAATTACCCAAAGCTACACTGAACAAGTGAGTTTTTAGCTTAGACACGAAGACTGAGACTGTGTCTGAGTCCTAAACATTATCTGGAAGGTTATTCCAGAGCTGGGGGGCTTTGCAAGAAACTGCTTCTAAATTCTTGGAACCAGTAGGAGTACCCTGTGAGCACCATATAATCTAAATGATCTATGGTCTAAACCTCTTGCAAAGTTCTCAGGGGCAAGACCATAAAGGGCTTTATATGCAAAAAAAAAAAAAAAAAAAAAAAAAAAAAAAATATATATATATATATATATATAATCAATATGGAATTTGAGTAGAAGCTAATGTATTAATGAAAAGATTGGACTAATTTGGTCAAATGTTCTAGGTTTAGTTAGGCTGTTATAGTCAGATCTGCTGGAGTCACTCACCACACTCTGAAAAATGTTTACATTTTCTATTCTCTATAAATCTAAATATCAAACTAATTACATCTCTGTACCTTTTCCAAGTTAATGATGACCTTGATGAAATGCTAACCTTGAGCTCCTCTCCCCATCTGAGAAGGATCACAAGTTCCCCTTCCATAACTGCATCTGGATTAGTTTCCCACCCTGCCCTGGACTAGTTGCCCACCTGCCAACTATGTAGAAATTTACATAGACCCAAATTAGTTGCTACTGTTACTATGTCCACCAGCAAACTAACATCACACAAATACACCAAAGTATAACAACAGATGTGTGGGGATTCAGTGTCCTCCAAATAACTATGTATAAGTAGTTTGACCAGAGGAGGAAGGGTCCCCCCTTGTGAGCCTGGTTCTTCCCCAAGTTTCTTCCTCCAGCTCTGAGAGAGTTTTTCCTTGCCACTGCCACCTGTTGGCTTGCTTACTAGGAGGTCTATTTCTTATCCTTTGTTCCTGTGTTGTTAATCTTATATATATATATTTTTTTTTTTCTGTAAAGCTGCTATGTGATAATATCAGTAGTGAAACTTGCTACACAAAAACATTATTAGATTTGAGTTGATAAATGGGTTTATGACTTTAGGTGCCATATATACTACACTGTACTGTATGCAAGTGTGTACAGTCTGTTGGTGGTCATTAATGGTTGTGTTGTTCAAATGTGTGTTAATTTATTACTCACAAGTGTCACTATGCTGGACAGACTCCAATAGCTTTTATAAGGAAAGGGAAGTGAACTTTATCCCAGAGTTGGTCATTCACTGTAAACACAACAAAACTGTCCAAAGCCTACTGTTTCAAATGATTTGACTAATTTCTACATACAAAAGTTAATGAATTTTGGCAATTACACATCAGGATGAATAAAATACATTTAAAATACATTTAAAAAGTGCAATATTGTGATAACCAGGTTACCCCATGTGCTGTAAAGAGTCTTACACATTCTCACACAATTTGATACATGCCAGCCTACCCTGCAGTTCTCTTTATTTAGAAAATGTGAAGTATTGCATTAAATACTTGACATGTACACCAAAAGTATTTATTTGGCCATCTGGTGTTTGAAGATCTAATATTTTTTAACAAAACAGACCTCTAACCCTGACTGACTTTAACTTCTGCTGGTGTGCTATGGACATTTTCCTTATCACAATTTATTGCATTTTGTTATCTACAAAATACACTATTTTATTTTATATATCTTGATAGAAAATTTGAAAGCCCCACAAATCACCCCATTATTGACTGTCCTGCCAACAAGTGATATATTTCAAAGCAATCATTCAGTCATGAGAAAAACATTGAAATGATTTTTGAATTTATGCAAAACACTATAACTTTTCAATTTGCATTGTGCAGCCCATTCTCAACTACAAAACAAGTAGCAACATGTTGGAAAACAATGGAAAGAATGGAGTTATGCTACCCCTAGGCACGGTAATAAACAGACATGGCAATAACTTCCACTGTTACACAGACAATATTCATCTGTACGGATCATCCAAGCCTGATGCTGGCTAGACAAGACTAGTTTAAACAAAATGGAGGACTGTATAAAAGATGAAAATTTTGGATGTTGCTTAATGTCCTCCTTCCAAATAATAACAAAACTGAGGTTCTCCTTTTGGGTTCTAAAAGTGCAAGAAATAAATGATTAGGCAAAATTAAATCTGGCTGATGATTCTTTTATACCTGGGTCTTGGCATCATAATTGATTCCAATTTTTAACCAACACATACCAACAAAATATTACTAGGACAGCTTTTCTTCCTCTTAATAATATTTCCAAGTTAAGAAATGCCCTTTCCTTGTATGATGCATTTTAGATTATTGCAATGCACTCTTGTCAGGATGTTCAAGCAGTCCATGAACCCCTGTATCTGCAGCCTGTAACTAAGCTAAGACATTAATTACCAAATGCTACACTGAACAAGTACGTTTTTAGCCTAGACTTGAAGATTGAGACTGTGTCTGAGTCCCAAACATTATCTGGAAGGTTATTCCAGAGCTGGGGGCCTTTGTAAGAAAAGGATCTTCCCCCTGCCGAGGCCTATCTTGTCAATATGTTTGTGCTTCTGCAAACTCCATGTCATTATTATAGATGACCATAATTACAGCACAATTACTCCATAATTAGAGCAAAAACTCCATTATCATGGCTATCACTTGTCAGTCCTTTCTTCCTTGTCATTTCTTCCCATGTGGTCCTTAGCCTGTATATTAGTCTAGATCATGTCTGTTTGTTTGCTCGTAGTTGTGTGTTTTGTCAACTCTGTATGTCAGTATATATAGCTTCGGTTTGTTGGTTTATTGTTATCTTCCCAACCCTGTATGTTTGTAGTTACCATGTCGGTTCATTTGTTTATAGTGTTTCACATTAAATCATCAACCCCAGCATTTACCTCTGCTTCCTGAGTCATCATATTCATCTTTTCAGCACACCAACCCTGACATCCATCACCAACACATGTGATTTAAGACAGTAAGGTACTGATTAGCCGAATCAGCTATTGGATGATGACTACAAATAATACTTCTTGATATTTGAAGAGGTTTGGAACTGGTCTATATAATGCAGCAGGTTATTATGAGGCTGGCGGGTCAGCACTGAAGACACAGCAGTGCTGTTTATATCCTCATTGTCCACTCTATTAGACAGTCCTACCTAGTTGCTCCTCTTTGTAGTCAGAAGCTCTTCTGTTTTTGTACAGTTTGTGTTGGTCATCCTCCAGTCCTTCATTGGTGCTCACAGGAAGCTGTTGGCTGGATATTACTAGTTAATGGACTATTCTCAGTCCAGCAGGGACACTGAGGGGTTTAAACTGCAGCAGCACATATACCACCACTGTCTCAGTGTCACTGCAGTGCTGAGAATGACCCACCACCCACATAATATCTGCTCTATGGTGGTGCTGATCATTGAAAATCATTGTGAAAGCAGTGTAAACAAAAGTATACAGAGAAACAGATGGACTACAGTCTGTAATTACAGAACTACAAATTGCTCCTGTGAGTGGAGCTGATACAATAGGTTGTGAGTGTAGAGGTAAGTAGGTGGCCATAATGTTATGGTTGATCAGGGTATGTCACTTTCAATGTAATGCTTATAAAATATCAGTTTCTGAATTAAATTAGGAACATAAAACTTTTCACAATATTCTGATCACGTGCCATCCTTAGTCCCAACGTGAAGGCTGACGCTCTTTTCTCACAAATGTTTAATGAAGACACCAAGATAACACCAACGTCATAGAAATAAATAGAAGTGTTTAACAGAGACAATGTTACACATTCAGTTAATAAAACAAAAGAAAGTAAGTAGTTTGTCATAAGTAGACAAAACAAATTTTATATACCTCTTGTGCCTGCTTGTGAGCTAAGCGAGGGGTACATTTCTGAAAGATTCTTAGTCAGATGGCTTAAGATTCTCACTTTGAATGTTGCGCAGAGACGAGGTTCAATTCCTTAATATAGATGAAAGAAGGAAAGTATGTTGAGAAAATTAAATATAACTTATAGAAAGAAAAACTTTACTCTAATACACAACAGTTTAGTGTATAGTCATATTTAGTACTGAAAATAAAATGTAGATCAACTAATCAAGTTTCATGACAACAAAAGAAGACTGCCACCTACTGGTGTAAACGCAAAAACACACTTAAGTGCAAACACACTTCATCTACATGATAAGTTGCATTGGTAGGTGTGTGAAATGCAGCTTAAATGAACAGACTCCTGTCCACCACTGTGGTCTTCATTCTTGCTTGCTTAACCTAACCAATGACACAAATTGCTAAAAAAAAATGTTTTTCGCATGATCCACTGATGCCTCAAAATTATTGAAATACATATGGGTTCACATGTCAAATGAGTTCAACTTTGCTTTTCCTGTTTATTTAATACAAATATTTGACATTTATTCATTTTTAATTTTTATTCTTAATTTTAATCTTGGATGATACATGGTACATGTTTAATCTTGGATGATACAGCAATAAATAAAATACTAATACGTATTGAAACACTTGAAATTACTTTTTTTTCATATGAATTGTTACACGTGCTCAATTAGTTATTTACGGAAAGTGGATTATTTCATTATAAAAGAATGTCTGAAAAAGTCACCAGTGGAAATGATTGGTCTTGCCCTGCTGCTGTATTTAACAGACAGAGCTCTGCAGAGAGAACTGATCAAGATTTGTAGATGTTTCCTAGCAGTTTAATCAGACCTTTCTGTTCTCAAGTGAAACCTGAAGCAAATACTCAAATAGATTTTGATAGTGACAGTGTCAAGTCATGAAGGAAATAACAACTTATTTAAGTTAGAAAACACATTATAAATGTTTTGTCTATAAAGAAAGACACTGTATAGCAAACAGTTGGTTGTGCACACTGCTTCATGCTGTCCTCATAAATCCTATTGAATGTGGTTCTTGGGACATGGAATATTACTACTCTGGTGGAAAGGAGCCTGAACTGGTGCACGAGGTTGAGCAGTACCAACTAGATATAGTTGGTCTCACCTCAACACACAATGTGGACTCTGGAACCCATCTTCTTGAGAGGGGCTAGACTTTATTCTATTCTGGAGTTGCCTATGGAGAGAGGCATAGGGCAGGAGTGGACTTACTGATAGCTCCCCAGCTCTCCACCTCTACATTGGGGTTTTCTCCGGTGGATGAGAGGCTTGTTTCCCTTCTTGGAGTCCTTGGAGGGGTGCTGGAAAATGTCTTTGTTCTACTGGGAGACTTCAATGCTCACGTTTGCAATGACCTGGAAGGGTATGATTGGGAGGAATATTCTCTTTCTGAACTCGAGAGGTGTTTTTTTATTGGATATCTGTGCTCAATGTGGTTTATCCATAATGAACACCATGTTCAAACACAGAGTGTCCATAAATGCAATTAGCATCAGGATACCCTAGGCAGCAGTTTGATTATTGACTTTATAATTGTATCATTGGAATTGTGGCCATGTATTTTAGACACAAGAAGAGAGGAGTTGAGCTGCCAACTGATAACCACCTTGTAATGAGTTGGATCAGGTGGTGGGTGAGGATGCCAGACAGACTTGGCAGGCCTAACCATGTGATGAGGGTCTACTAGGAATGTCTGGTAGAGAAATCTGTCAGGAAAAGTCTTCAACTACCACATTCAGCAGAGTTTGACTGCATTGCAAGGGAAGTGGGGGACATTGAGTCCAAATGGACCATGTTCCATGCCTCCATTGTCAAGGTTGCAAATTGGAGCTATGTCTGCAAGGTTATTGCTGCCTGTCATGGCAGCATTCCCCAAACCTGATGATGGACACCCCGTATCAGGGAAGCTGTCAAGCTGAAAAAAGAGTTTTATTGATCCCGATTGGCTTGTGTGAGTCTGGAGGCAGCTGAAAGGTATCGAAGGGCCAAACAGGCTATGGCTTCGACTGTTGTAAAGGCAAAAACTCAGGAAGATTCTGGCAAACTGTCAGGTGGCTCAGGAGGAGAAAACAGTTCCCGACCAACACTGTATATGGTGGGGAGGGGGGCTGCTGACCCCAAAGTCATCAGATGGTGGAGGGAATACTTTGAGGATCTTCTCAATCCCTCCAGCAAATCATCCATGGAGGTGGGGACTTGTGCTTCACACAGGGTGAGGTTACTGGGGTAGTTAGAAAACTCCTTGGTGGCAGGGCATGTCATCCTGTTGGCTTCTTTGAGATGGGAAATTAGTTTGCATTAGTTTGCAGTTGAGTGTAAAGCAGCTGGAATGACATTCACCACTTTAAAATCTGAGACCATGTTAATCAATCTGAAAATGGTGAAATGCTCTCTCCAGGTTGAGTGAGAGGTTGACAGGCAGATTGGCACAGTGTCTGGGTTGCTGGACTCTTCTTTAGAGATAGAGTGAGGAGTGTGGTCATCTGGGAGGGACTTGGAGTAGAGCCATTGGTCCTCCACATTAAGAGAAACCAGCTGAGTTCTGGTTGCCTACCTTGTGAGGTGTGTTCTGGGTGTGTCTTACTGGGAGGAGGCCTCGGGGAAGACCCAGAACATGAAGGAGAGATAATATCTCTCAACTGGCATGGGGATGCCTTGGAATGCCCCCAGAAAAGCTGGAAGAGATGGCTGGTGAGAAGGAGGTATGGGCCTCTTTGCTTAGGCTGCTGACCTCTCGACCCAGATCCCCAATATGAAGCAGATAATGGAGGGATTTAAGTTTTCAGTCTGTCTTTTGTCAGTTTTTGAGTCAGTATTGTTGTGTTAATATCAACATGTGGTATGATGTATGTGTATCCTGTTGTTTGTTTTGTTTTGTTCATATTGATCCTTCTTTTCATTGGAGTGTGCCTTGTTCTATCCACTGCCAGCAGCATGCTATGGGAATATCTGAATGACCTGTATGGTGCCATCACACTTTATGAAGCTCTATGATTTGATACTGATCAAATTGCTTTCAAACTCTTGCAAATGATGCTATTAGCATAACAGCACATGTTAGAATGGAATGGAACATCCAGACCATGTTGACCTTACAGTCAGTCAGGTAAAATAATGAGGCCCATCCTTAGTAATGTCACATACATGGCCGAGTGTGAAATTTGAAACCTGCATGTCTCACAGTCAAACCTACCTTCCAAATTTCATTCCTGTTGGGTTATACTTTGGTTGAGTACTATTTTTATTTTTGTTTTTACTATCAGTGTATATAGATTAATAACTATTTAATTACATACATGTCAAAGAGACACTCTAGGTACACACAATACTGTGAGTATTTGTTTTAATAAACAACAAAAATCTTTTAACATTAATTAATAAAATTAATGTCTGAAATTAAGTATCAAAGTGCTCATTAAGAATGCAAGCAGGCTTAAAAGGTATGGGTGGGTGGGTGGATGTGGGTCAACAGACGAGAGGCATGTGCAGAGTACAATAAGATAAAGTCTTTAATGGTGGGTTTAGGCAAAGGCAATGTTCAGACAGTCAGTATCAAAATCAGAAAGGCTGTTCAGAGAAAAAGGCATACCATGAGTCGTGAATTACAGAACCAAACATACACAATTAAAGACAGGGCAAAGACAAAGTTAAAACACAGTAAATAAATCAATGACTATAACACCAAGAATTGCTGTGAAGTCGATACACCTAGATAATGTACAGGTGCACAAACAGGACTTTGTATAGGGCTAAACATTATAGGTATAAAGAATCAGTACTCTAGTGCTTTATAATGTTAAGCATGTAATTGTAAGTAAATATAATATTATATCATTTGAATGAGGCATTTCATATAATACTTGATTAACACATTTAAGTACACAAACCTTGAAGGAAGTGTACATGAAGACATTATCAAATTATCAAGCTGATTTTCCTGTAACTAACAGCAGATGAAGATATTAAGCTTTTCTACAGCCTATGAATTCATTCTATTTGCTTAGACTATATTTTATGCATTATGAATGCACTTATTTACTCATTTGATATGTTATTGATGCATGACTGCATGCTAATAAGATGTCATATGTGACTAAAACAATGAACAAAACACATGTTTTAAGAGTAGACAATTTCAGGACATACATACATTTATATAATGTTATACTACTGAAGGACCTTTACTCACAAAACTTATGAATTTACTAAATGTTCAAAAGGCATTTAAGAAGTCTTATTTACAATTTGTTTAAATGTTTGGTTTTCTCTTTTCTGATGAGATGAAATTTTGTCTACATTTGATATAATTTAGCAGGGCAGCAAAAAACTTTTCATCTCTGAGGCCATAGATAAGTGGTGTAACTGCCCTGGCGATGATATTGAATGTAATAAAGTTGAAAAGGCGGACTGACAAATACAAATCAAAATTTACTTCTATAAGTTCTGCCTCAATATAGGGACAAACAAACTCAAAAGTACACAGAATAAGCTGAAGCATATGCAGTGAAATGGTACGCAGACCTTTGCCTGCTGACATCTTTTCAACTGAGGCCCGCCAGGCAGCAATCACAATCATCAAATAGCAAAAAAACACAATGAGTAAAATTATTCCAAAATCAATAATATATAGACTACTCCTCATTGCACGGTGCCATTCTTCTGGAGTCATAATATCATACTGGCAGAAGGTCGGTTCTAAAAAATATTCTCCCGACAAAGTTGTGACAAGGATAAATACATCCATGAATGGCATTATATAGCTTAGGATCCAAATGATGAGGATAACAGTAAAAGTTCTGCTGGTGGTGGAGATAGCATTATGCCTCAGTGGCATGCAGATGGCCACATAACGCTCCACACACATTGCAATGATAGTTAGTGGTGTGCATGAATTAACTACTTCTATGAGAATACACAATGGGATACAGAATGCCACAGGCATCAATACAAAGCTGTATTTAAGAATTAACTGAAGATCTGTGAGTAACAGAAAAATCACATCAGTCAGTAAGGTGTGAGCAAACAATATGTAACGAGTCTCAGTTCTAAAAGCCTGTTTTCGGTAGAAAGTTAAAAGCATGAGGACATTGATGAAGAAAAAAGGCCACACAAAAATCTGAGTTAATGCTAATCCGATATTCCTCCTCCTCAGTGATACAGAACTGTCCATTTGTAACATATCAAAGGTGCTTTCATTCCAGCTGCTGTTGCTCTTTGCTGTGCACATATCTAGAATGAACACGGTGCAATTAATAATAGCACTGTGACATTCACAGTAGTTCTACAAACATTAAAAACATACAAACACACAAACAAAACAAAACATAACAAAACAAAAAAAATAAAAATAAAAACAAAGTGCAGGTGCAATATATAAAATATAAGAACTCATTAATTCATGTATTACCTGCAGACATTAACCAAAAACTAGACAGGCACTGGGCAAAAAATCTACATATACTGTCTAGCCAGGCTCATTATAATATGATGCTGTTAACATAATAGACACGTAATGTTTGCTATCCACGTGTTATGGCTGGATGGTGGGGGCAGTTGTGCCTAAAACATGTTCACATAAGATTTGTAAAAGCTAAAAATAATAATGTCCCTAAGCAGCCAGAGACATAACACCAAATCATTATGAACAATGTGATAAATGAAACAGAACATGCCAAACATTTAAAGGTTGTTCTGTGTTTAATAAAGTACTAAATGAACATAAATCAAGTCATAAGTCACAATTTTTATGAGTGCTACAATTTTGTTTCCTCTAATTCAAATGATCTGGTAATATGTTATTTAAATTACATATATGTCACTTTACATGAAATGAATATGCATTAGTACAAATATATCAGCCATGATTTCTCTTAGACTGCATAAAATGTCAAAAATTAAATGGTCAAGTATGTACAGATGTGTCGACATTTCATTGAAGTGTTAGAACACATTCATGTCGGAGATGAGTTTGTTCAGAATCAGTTACTTATCGACTGACTTCTCATACATTCCTGTAGCGTCAATGCCATTTTCTTGTGGTTATCTGTGGTTATTTACATTTACATTTATTGCATTTAGCAGTCATCCTTATCCGGAGTGACTTACAAAAGTGCTTTGCTGTTCACTTAGATATCCTTAGCAAGTAGACAAGGCTGGAATCCAGAGATTCCTCACGCTTAGATGCTGTTGAAAACAAATGTCAGCTTGGTCAACGCATTTGCCCATAGAAGCTGAGTGTCTGTTCATTTCAATGGGAATGAATGGAACAGTTTTATTCAATGCCTCAAAACTTGACTTGGATTTTGTCCCGCCCCTGAACTCTCAGCATCTCTGGGGGTGAAATCCCATTTTGATTGACAGATATTTTGAGATATACACCATCACTTAATCATTGGGAGATCAGTCCCACTGTGAATTTTGCAAGTCAAAAAAGACAAACTGCAACCCATTTCTTGGTATTTACTTGGCAAAATTATTTGACCATTACTTTGACATTCTTGACCATTGTTACTTTATATTCTTGTTACTTGACATTTCTTTGTATGAGTATAACATTGTTTCATTAATTCATTCAATCACTCATTCATACTGTTGGCTAGGTCAGAGTGAATTAATCAGCTAGCAAGGTGCATGCAATGGCAGAGAATGCTAATATTGTTAAGATTTTGATAAAGCCATTTGATAGTCTTCCTTATGAGGAGAAGTGTAGAATTCAAAAGCAGGACAGATCAACACCTAAGATTGATTGATTGAAATTTGACTGGGCAGGTAAAACAGCAATGTACATGTGAGTGCATGTGCAAGGTTGACTTGCCTGGGCAGGGTCAGTGTTGATTCAATTAATGAAGGTGCTCACATTCAAGTGGCAAAACATATTGAATCAGTCAAACAAAATTGGGCCTTCCTAAACTGCCTTATTGATGTGACTTCCTTGCTTGGCCAGCAGGAGCTATAATTTAGTGGGCATGATGAGAGTAGTGAATCATCTAACAAGGGGAAAAGGAAACTGTCCAACTTTCTGCCATTGTTCGCTATGTCGATAGTGCATGAAAATGTTCGTAGCTACAATTTTAGGGATAAACTTGTGGTACAGATATACGATGAGCCTGCTTTCATGGCTTCAGCCCTCAGGGGTCTGTCTGTGTATTGCTTTGCACATAGACTTAGTCCGGTATCGTGTCAAGTCCCCAAGTCCTCAAGAGTAGGGAATCACCGTCCAATTTGAAGAAAACAGGTGTCACTGTCCTGACCAACTAACTAAAGAGGATGATTAGACATGCACATTTTCACAATTCCTTGGCCCCTTTTTTACAGGAGAAACTCAACTTGCCTTCTTCTCAAAGAGATGAACAAAGATACTAAAGCAGCTGAAGCAATCTTAAAGCACCAGTCTGTGTCTATGGCATCCTAAGTTTCCTGCTCTTGTCAAGTGGAATCAGACATGTAGCCCATCTGCCTCAAGGTTGTACAACATGTTCATCCAGACAGCTTTTCTGCAATCAAAACTATACAACTGTACAGAGTGATTATCTGAGATACTGCAGGCTTTCTGTCAGCTCCAGCCAGTCTTACCATTCTCTGATGACCTCTCTAGTTTAGAAAGTGTTTCTACTTGTAATCTCATTATTACAATATTTCAATTCAGTTCTGACTAAATTACAAAATCTTGAATAGCTTGAAATATATCACCTTAAATGGAATGTGTATAAATAGTATGACAGTTAAAAAGCACCCCTTTTCACAATATTCAGATTTTCTGAAATGCACTAGTAGTTTGTTATGATATGTGTATCATGTATATAGGTAACTCTGATCCAGAGACATAATACTGGCATATAACTCTCCACAAAGTGTGGATGTCAGGTTGTAAGAGTTAAATTGTATTTTCTTAAAGTAATTTTAATCCATTATCACAAAGATCCACATTTGTGACACAAAACATTAGCTTATTGCATTATCTTATTATTACTTACCAAATTGTTTTGAATTTCACTATTGTCAAACCTTGTATCAATGAAATAGAAACTTTGAAGTAGAAGGAAAAAAACTTTATTAACTTGCAGTGGAAGACACTGTAAGAAGATTTTATTCTAAGCCCTTTGAAATATTTATTTCAGTCTATTCAGCATGATATTCAGACATTTAAATTATGTGAAATAACATATCTTGCATAACCTCTCTTAATCATAGTTAGTTTAATGAGCTCAAGGTTACTCTGTGATAATATGCAGTTTGAATTCTTATAAGGTCTTATGTTTGTAATGTCACATATAATACTTTTATACTACCTACCTTCTGTTGTACAGACCCAAGATACTAATACAAGGTTTTCTGTGTCCTTCATATTCTGTGTCAGTCATCATATTATGCAGGCTACATTTTATGCTACATGACATTTGTTTACACATTTACAATACGTTCTGTAAACAACTGACCACTTACTACAAATAGTAATCATTGTGGAGGTTGCTATTACAGTATTGGTTTCTTCTTTTGGTGTGATATCATTTCAGGACGTTGCATGAAATAAGACCTTTAACTGCATACATATGGGTTAAGTAGCTATTTAAAAGACATTTAAGGGATTTAAGCCTTATAGTCTTAAATTAATTTATTTGTTTGTTTACATTGAAATATTTAGATGTTTAGTTCTTTTCTGATGAGATGAGACTTCGTCTACATTTAATAAAATATAACAGAAAAGCACAAAACTTCTCATCTCTGAGGCCATAGACAAGTGGAGTAACTGCCCTGGCGATGACACTGAATGTAATAAAGTTGAAAAAGCGGACTGACAGATATAACTGTATATCTAACTGTATGGCTACTGCCTCAATATAGGGACAAACAATCTCAGCAGTACACAGGATAAGCTGAAGCATGTGCAGTGAGACAGTGCGCAGACCTTTACCTGCTGATTTTTTGTCAGCTGAGGCCCGCCGGGCAGCGATCACAATCATGAAATAGCAAAAGATCTCAGTGAATAGAATTAACACAAAATCAATTATATATAAATTGCTCCGCATTATACGGTGCCATTGCTCTGGAGTCATAATCTCATAATGGCAGAAGGTCAGTTCAAAAAAATATTCTTCTGATACAGTTGACACAAGGATAAAAACATCCATTAAAGGTTTTATGTAGCTTAGAAACCAAATGATAAGGATAGCATTGAGGGTCCTGCTGGGAGTGGATATAGCATTATGTCTCAGTGGCATGCAAATGGCCACGTAGCGCTCCACACACATTGCAGTAATAGTTAATGGTGTGCATGATGTGACTGCATCCATGAACATACACAATGGAATACAGAATGCCAGTGGCAGCAATACTAAGCTATATGAAAGGATTACCACAAAATCAGCCAGTAAAAGAAAAATCACATCAGTCAATAAGGTATGAGCAAACAATATGTAACGAGTCTCAGTTCTGAAAGCCTGTTTTCTGTAGAAAGTGAAAAGCATGAGGACATTAATGAAGACAAAAGGCCACACAAACATCTGAGTTATAACCAGTGTTAAATTCATCCTCAGGGGGTTGTAACTGACCAGTTGCAGCTGGTGAATGTTGCCGCTTTCATTTAAACTGCTGTTGCACTCTGCTGTGCACATATCTAGAAGAAAGTGGTTAAGTTACAAATAGTATTGTGACAAAAATTATACAAATATTAGATAAATACAAAATCAGAAATGCATAAAAGTATATAACTTGGCATTCATGGGACAACAACCATGAATAATAATAATAATAATAATAATAATAATAATAATAATAATAATAATAATAATAAATATATTACCAGCATAACTAACAGAGCTTACTAAATTGGAGACAGACTCTTTGCAAACAATTAAATAATTTCTGAATGGAATGATTTTAATATTCAGTTGCTGACATCACAGTTTACTTCCAAAGCTAGATGCTGGGGGGGAGTTAACAAGTCTGCATGATGCACTGGATTGCATATTCATATTGTACTTGGAAGAGTTCAAAATTAGAAAACCCCTCATCAGGTATTTTAGAAACAGTGCACAAGTGACACCACCATCAAATGAAAACATGGTGAACAGATTGTCATGCGTTTCATTAAATGATTAAATTAACCTCATTCTTCATATCTCATAATCTTTGTAAATGTTTTTTGCATATTTGGAAAATAATTAAAGGTACTATGAAAAGAAAAAACAAAAACACTTATGCTTTTCTAATGACACAATATAATGAGGCAAAACTGTTTAGAGTTTGACAACCTAGCCAGTTGAATTAAGTAATGCTTTTAGGTCAACTACAAATATAATATAACTCCATTACTATCCTTGCTAGACAGATCTGTGTTCTCTTGGTACTCTTTCTGCTACAGGTTATATGACCACTGACCTAAACTACCAGAAATACAGTATACAACACCTTTCATATATTTCACATTTATCCAAAGTGCATTTACATTTTGTTTACAAAAGAAACTATTTTTTAATGTAGAAGTGCCCTGAAAATCACTCTCTTTGGTTATGCTGGGCCTGTTCTGCCAGGCAGAAACATTGCTACACCGGGCATAAGAACCTCCTTGTGCAAATAAATAAATAAATAAATAAATAAAATGGCACAGTGCTTTAGTGCTTGCTAGTCTGTTTGACATTTATTGAGTCCCAATAACCTGTATACTCTTCGTAAGATCTTAATAAGACCTTCTTATACTGATGAAATTGATAGACATTGCATTTTGCTCAGTTGTTTGGAAAACACTTCAGTGTTTGCAACTTAACTGTGTTTCATTCAGCCATGGTTATACAACAGCTTTCTGGAGCACATTGCCACAGACCTGGAGCCCCAGTTCACACTCAAGGTGAGGCAAGGAAGTGGTGAACGTGACTTATAAGGGTACTCCCCACAAGTGGGCTCTCTGCTATATATGGTTTGACCTAACCTTTTTTTATTAGTTTGTCACCAATCTCAGACCATTTCAGTTTGCGCTAGGACCCAGAGTGGATCCTGTTCCTGGATTGTGTATGTCTGAGGAATGATGTAAAGATATCAGCAGGTGACATTTTGGATTCAGATTTGATCATGTCTGAAGTCACCAGAATGAGTCTCAGGCTATAAAGCAAATCATCACTTTTCAATAGGACCATTGATTGTTGTCTTATTGTCTGCTATGTCTTCATTAGGTAAAGTGCCATTGCTGTGATTGAATGAGTGGGATGTTATTGTAGTTTGATGTAAATTCACCAAACAAAGAGAAAATTATTTAGAAGAGACAGACATGCCAGATATTGTTATTTTCAGGAGATCCTATGCTACTCAAAATGGAGATAATTGTATGAGTTTTTTTCCTTTGCTTATAAGGACTAAAAACTTTTGGAAATTGATCATCCAGATTGTTTTAAAAAGAAAATTTTGTGAAAGTGTTGTTATTTGTAAGGGCAATAATATGTTCTTCAAAATTCTTAATAGTAATCCAAATTAAATAAAAGACAACCTGAGTTTCCTATTATATTTGTTTGTATCAGTATTGTATGATTGTATGATATCATTATTCTTTTATTCTGATATTTGAACACTGAGCCCCTTCCTTCTCATTTTCCTCTATAACCCAGTTTTACTCTGTTGGAAATTAGTGAATTACTTGCTCGTAATTCATCACACTTAGATAGGGTAAGGAACAGACATGGGTTTGTATATGGGCTTGGGCCCAGAACTGGCAAATGTCCCAAAAGTCTTTGGAGTCAGTCTGGGCACAGGCCGACCCTCGAACACTGGCGGCGGGCGCCGACCCTCGAACACTGGCGGCGGGCGACGACCCTCGAACACTGGCGGCGGGCGACGACCCTCGAACACTGGCGGCGGGTGCCGCCTTCTCGACAGGAGACAGACCTCCAGCTGAAGATTCCAGCTCTCGGACTGGATGCTCCCGGACTGGAGCTGGAACCGGAGCTGGTGCAGTGGGTTTCAGCTCCCGGACTGGAGCTGGAACCGGAGCTGGTGCAGTGGGTTTCAGCTCCTGCCCTCGGAGCGTCGACGTCGCCACGAAGCTCCGCCCTCCGGACTGGGGCGGAAGCAGCCCCTGACGCCAAGGCAGCCCTCCCGGGAGGAGCCGCAGCGTGCGGCGCAGACGCAACTCGGCTAGGTGCGGCTGCTGAGGTCTGAGGGGAACTGGGCTGGACAGTCCTGCGCACATAGCTCAGGAACTGCCACACATCCGACATGTCTTTCAGCCCAGAACCCCCATCAACAGGCTGCCAGCAGGCTTCGCCTCTCACCTTGGCCGGCTTGAGGCTCGCAGCAACAACCCTCAGCGCCCCTCCAAAATTTTCCCCACCTCGTGAGGAGCAGTCATCCGGTGAGGGGGCGCCCCGAGCGCGCCGCCTATGGCGCCTCCTCCGGCTGCCGGTCTCCACAGCATCCTGCTGCTCCAAGCCACCAGAGAATGGATACCGGCGGATGGCCAGATGGGATCCAGCAAACCTGGACAACCCAGCTACGTCCATGATTGGTCGGTCTTTATGTAACGATTCCATACACAGGTAGTTGCGGACGTACACGCTGGGTTTATTAACAGGATACAAATAAACACAACGAGAAAACACAAAGTCACAAAGCCACATAACCACAAAGACCGACAAGGACTAACAAAAGACAAGGGACTTATATACACAATCACATAAGACACGGCTGGGACATGATAACGACGGGGCAGGGTTACAAATGGAACACAGCTGGGAATGGGAGGAGACATGACATGTGCTCTAAAGCACATGGGATGGTAAACAAAAACACAGACCACAGGGACGACAGATACCTGACAGTATCTGTATATTATGATATGTATATCTGTAAGTTACTCTGATCCTAACTGCTTGCAAAGTAGGGTACTAAGAGTTACAATTGGATTAATTAGTTCATGTAAACACACTGAGTACAACTTTTAGTGCCTCTCTGTAATCACTGGAATCAAAAGTAATTGTATCAAACCCCTTAATGACCATATCCATTAATACTGATTGTGCAAATCTATTTTATCTGTATCCTGACATGAGAATTTTGTCCAAAATATGTACTTTTTATTTGTCATTTTTTTATTTTTATTTGTGTTACCGAAACACTGCACTTTGCAGGCTATGATGCTTCTCATTCATTGTGGCTAACAGTGAATCATTGCCACTGAGGTTTTATTATGACAGCAATGACACTTGTCCAAAATTGCTTACTTAATGCTATCCTGAGACTTTTTATGAAATCTGTCAGAAGGCAGTCATTATATCTCATAAGTCCAACACTATCAACAGAACACATAACCAGTTCCCATAACTGTTTTCACTAAATTATTCAGTAATTTCACTGGCGTTGCCCTAAACTACTTTGTGGGCCCTAGGGATATGGTTGGTTGTGGGCACAACACATTCATAAAAATCTATGTCCGAAATTAAAAACAGAGTTACCTCATGATTGACATAGACAGCTTACACAGGCCTTGGTAAACCTCGACAGTGGAAATCACAGGGCTAACAAAGTGCACACACCAGATACCACAAACACATCCTCTCGGTCTAGGATGTGGTAGTGCGACTCCTTCTGCAAGTTCTTAACCCAGTCGATCTACGATTGCATGCTATATTGAATCCAACACTTATAACAGTTCTCAGCATATAACATATAACATTTCTCAGCATGTTATGTGTGCTACAGAAAATGAATACTAAAGTACATTCTCAACTGCTGCCCTAAAGCACTATGTGAAAGCAGGCCCCCCTTCCAGGCAAGGAGCAGTCTAATTGTCTTAGAGGAGTAAGGCAGGCAGTGGAAGTAATCAGAGGAAGTGAGATCCTAATACCCAGCCAAAGGTAGCAACAGGGCTTTTTGGAACAGTAAATGTTTGGCAAATGAGGGTTGACCTGAGCAAACAGCTCAGAAAACATAGAGAGTACCCAGAGACTTGATGTTTTTGAAAAATCAAAGCTGAGTGTCATTCTAGAGGCATAAGGCAGAGAGAAGGCAGCAGAGAAGGCCTGTACATGGCTCTGGATTAAAAGGAATGGTGTTCACACGCTACTTTGAATAATTGCCTGGGAAGACGATGACATAATTTATGGTGTATGTAAGAATTAATTTTGATTTATAGGACAAGCTCTAAGCATAGTCTTCCTTTATAGTCTTACACAACATGAAGCTGATGAAAGTTTTATGGAATATCTTCACATCAACCAAGTACTTGTATTTATGGATTTGTTTCTGCTTTATGTTTTTATTGCTAACCCCCCTAATAATTAATTTAGCTGCATTAAATAGTAATACAGTCCCCACAGTTAATATGTCTTCTCCTGCGTAACCCAAAGCATTTGAGGGCCAGGTATACTTGGCAGAAAGGTCTATACAGTTATTTAAAGAAACACACTGCTTTTTTCCTCAAATTTATTAGTGTACATGAAAACAGTATACTAGTCTTGATGAAAGCCTTAAACATCTTGGATGTTTCATATTTAGACTGTAATACTGTTTCACTGTATTTCCTATATGAACTAAACTAGTATCTACTACAAATACATTTACATTTCATTACAAATTCATGCAGGATTTCAAGACACACAAAAAAGAAGATAACAAACAAAAACAAACATTTCATGTAAGACTTTCACTTTTTGCCTGGGGATTGCTACCACAACATAATGTGAATGGTACACATCCTTACAGTTTCTACAATGACTATAAAAGCTACCCCATCTGGTTTTGGTGGACATTTCTTCTTATACACATTTTCAAGGAAGATCTGTTAACTTTATAAAATTAAATGTTTGGACACCCCTGAACACATTTTCTACTCACCTAAATATGTATTTGATTTTAACATATTGAAAACATATATGATACAATCTAACATTAAGGATACAAACTAAAGGATACAAACTAAATTAAGGCTATTAACTCTAGTTGTGCATAACAAACATTTGTTTATGACTTATATGTTTATGAATTATATGTAACACCACATAAGCAGTACAAATGCAAAAATGATAAATACTCAAAAATCTTCATGAACAGGAAAAAAAAGACACTGGTACTTGATTTTTGGTAGTATGCTTGAATCCTATGTATGTATTTTACAAGCTTTGTAAGAATGTTTCACAATGTCTTACTGTCATTGTTGACACAATTGTTTTACAGGTATTATGAGTTTGATTCTCAGTTTTCAGATGAGATGTGATTTGATCTACATTTGATGTAACATTGCAAGGCAGCATAAAACTTCTCATCTCTGAGTCCATAGACAAGTGGAGTAACTGCCCTGGCGATGACGTTGAATGTAATAAAGTTGAAAAAACGTATTGACAAATATAACTGTATATCTATTTCTATAATTAATGCTTCAATGTATGGACTAACAATCTCAGAAGTACACAGGATAAGCTGAAGCATATGCAACGAGACAGTACGCAGACCTTTTCTTGCTGACTTCTTGTCAACAGATGCTGCATGTGCAGCAAGCACAATCATCAGATAGCAAACAGACTCTGTGAGCAATATTATTATGAATGTAATTATATACAAAATACCCCTCATTGCACGATGCCACTTCTCTGGAGTCATAATGTCATAAAAGCAAAAGGTTTGCTCTAAATAATATTCTTTCGGGACAGTTGCAACAAGGATGAATACATCCATAAATGGCTTTATAGAGCTGGTTATCCAAATAATAAGGATAACAGTAAAAGTTCTGCTGGTGGTGGAGATAGCATTATACCTCAGTGGCATGCAGATTGCCACATAGCGCTCCACACACATTGCAGTAATAGTTAGTGGTGTGCATGTTGTGACAGTCTCCATGAGCATACACAATGGAATACAATATGGCACAGGTGTCAATACAGAGCTGTATGAGAGGATTACTACAAAGTCAGTCAGTAAAAGAAAAATCACATCAATCATTAAGGTATGGGCAAACAATATGTAACGGGCCTCTGCTCTGAAAGCCTGTTTTCTGTAGAAAGTGAAAAGCATGAGGATGTTGATGTACACAAAGGGCCACACAAACAATTGAGTTATAACCAGTGTTACATTCATTCTCTGTGGGTTGGCCCTGATCAGCTGCAGCTGGTACATGCTACTGTTTGCATTTTGACTGCTGTTGCACTCTGCTCTGCACATGTCTAAAAAAAATGATGAAATATTAAATGCAAACACAAACTTACAAAGTTCAGTCCCTCCAATTCATGAGCATTCAGGACTAGGGAGTTCCAATCTTATTCAAAGAAATGCCATGTAACAGTAATCATAACAGTGACAGTAATCTTCATTAATGCATTACCTGCAGTAGTAAAGGAAGCTAGCCTATTAAAAGAGAATCTCTGGCCAACAAATATATAAGGTTAACAAGACTGATCTTAATATTCAAATGATGACATCATGAACACGTAGACCTTAGTGCATGTGTGCCAAAGATGGTGGGGGAACCGAATAACTGTGCTTGAAAGACTTAATCATGTTACATATTAAGACAAACAAACAAACAAACAAAAAAAACAACAACAGAAAGACTTTAAAAAACAGCCCAATCAGGTATTTCAGGAACAGTGCTCAAGCTCCAGCATCTGAACTGAATAGTGACTAAACAAAGACATGCACAAATTAATGCAAGGTTATGCTCTGCACCTCCAATGACTGTACAGTACATTGACTTTATACAAGACAACTAGAATAAACACAAAATACAGCTGAATTAAAAAAGGTTGTCCAAGACCAACATGACTTTTGTGATAAAGTAACTGCTCTCTTATCTAATTTAAGGCAATATGGGTGTCAGAGTCTTCTGATAGGGTAAGAGTCTTTCATTGTAAAGATATCATGAACAAGCTGCAAGGGACAAAAGACATTGTTAACCAAGAGGAACCATTTCTGAAGTCCTGATACTGCAGGCATAAAGCTAAGAGACCATTCAGTAAAAAGAACATTATACCAACTGTAAAAAGGGTGATGGTATTGTAATTTTGAGGATGATTTGGTTGCTTTAATGCTTGCCTTAACAGATGGCACCATGAATCCATCATGTATATAAGGTTTAGGACAAAAGTGGTCAAACACGTAGGCAACCGACCTTGTGGCCAAAAGTTTGTGGGCACATATTTAGGGCAAAAGTTTTGGCACCTCACATATTGGTCAAAGGTTTGGTCAACCCATATTTTGGTCTAAAGTCTGGGGACACATCTTTGGTCTAAAGTTTGGGCATTCATGCATTTTGTTAAGAAAATTGTGGCCAAATGTTTGGGCACCCCACATATTGTGACAAGCATTGGTAATTATACTACATTGTAGTGTGTATTTAATAATTTATTTTCACCCAAAGGAATAATTTTTTAATGTGTGAGAAAAACAATTTATTAGAGTCTGTCAGAGAGTCAGGCAAGATTTGATCAGTAATTAATTTGGTAATTTAGCCAGATGGTAAGTTATAATTTCATTGTTGGCAGTGTCAGCTGCCAATGCTCCAGTGTCTGTTACACGGTCAGCTGCCCATGCTCCAGTGTCAATGGGGCAGCATCACAGCAGACAGATATAGCAGTCCACAAACTACAATATCTTCATAAGTTTCACCAAAGTCTTTATAGGCAAGCGTATTTGCTCAGTGACCAGCTTTACAGGCAACTTTACAGGCAGCCGAGGTCAAGTTAATTGGCTCTCTTTGTCTTTGTTAAATTATTATTATTATTATTATTATTATTATTATTATTATTATTATTATTATTGTTGTTGTTGTTGTTAATAATAATAATAATAATAATAATAATAATAATAATAATAATAATAATAATAATAATAATAATAATCACCATCATCATCATCATTCTATTTATATGCACCTTTCAAGATTCCCAAGGACACTGTAAAATAAAACAATAAATAATAATCAGAACTTGAATAGACAATTTCAGAAATAAACAACAATAAGAACCTCATATGCAAAGAAACATTCAATTATTAAGTGAAAATAATTAGGATGACTGGACACTGTTAGTCTGGAACCCTGAGCTAATACTGATATTGGAATGGTTCTGTGTGGTTCAATGTTCTTTAAGCCTTGATCTAAAATCCAAACTAGAGAACTTGTTAATATGACATTTTTTAATTTCTTTTAATTATTGTGTAATGACAGGGTACAGCAAAATGGTATTGTCAGCACCTACAGGCCCCTTGTTTCTTTGACATACAGTTTGGAGTCAGCCAGCTAATAACCTTGAGGACCTTCTAGACCTTTAGGGTAGATCTAATAATTTTGGGACAAACATACCACAAATTTTAGTTCAGGGCGATATGGATAGTACATGTTCCATAAAAATATTGTGGTAGGAATACTGGCTATAGATGCGCTTATGTTCAAATGAATAGGTGTGTGTGTGTGTGTGTGTGTGTGTGTGTGTGTGTGTGTGTGTGTGTGTGTGTGTGTGTGTGTGTGTGTGTGTGTGTGTCTGTTAACCTGTTATGCACTGTCCACTGTATATTCCTGCCTTGTGCCTAATATTAGTATAACACTAACCAAGTCAAAGAGATAAGAATATGAATAGAAATATTTTTTTACTTAATTTTGAAATAGAATCATGCTTGTATTTAAATTCTGCAAGTATTACAATGATAGTCTTTTTTCATTAGTACAAACTGATTAATAATATAAGGATTCAATTTTTAAGATGCTAGATGAAAAATTGTCCAGGGAGATACACTGATAAACAAGGAACAGTAAAAACAAGAAAGTCAGTGATATCAACAACTAACACTAGAGGAATTGAAGATGTTCTGTGGACAAACATTGCATCAACTTGTTTACAAGATAATTGTGTGTTATGTTGATGAGAGCTGTGAGGTTCTCCTCCTTGGGGTCTAATCAGAGTAAGTCATTAAATGAACATTTGTTTTCACCTAATTATCATAGTTAGCAGATGTTTGTGAACAGAGTCTCACATTGCCAAGCAATCCTTAGAGGCATTTTACACTTCACTGGCTTTAACAAACAGTATGTGAAATGTCTTAATTATATACATAAGAAGGTGTGTTGAATAATTTAGAACCTGCTTAATTACATATAGCATGTAATTAGCCTCATAGGATTTGAGGAACATTTTAAAAAGCTCAATTAACTGACAAGGGCCAGTGAAGTTCTACTTTGTGTTCACTTTGATATGATGTTTGAATAAAACAGTTTTTTTGTATATGTAGTGGTTGTGTCAGTCTGTGATGACACATTACCAGTTATTTCATATTGTCTATTTATCAAATAACACAACAGTACAGACATACTTTTACTTCTAAGGAGTGTGATGCAAAAAAAAAAAAAAAAAAAAACACACACACACACACACACACACACACACACACACACACACACACACACACACACACACACACACACACACACAAAAGACCCTAAGAATAGTGGTCTCTTCTGTGTTAAACATATCTGAAATGTACGGAAGGGTGAGGTACAAGTATTAATTGTGTGTGTTAAATGTGAGGTTAATTGTAATGGACTGAGGAGCTATGATCAGACTGACCATGATTCTGATTTTAAAAGCAAATTTCAAATGACAGCAGATCTTTAAAAAAAATAAAATAAAAAACAATAAAAAAAATAAATAAAAAAAAATTAAAATGCATCTTTAATTCAGTGGCAAGAAAATGTTTGGGAACCCTTGCTCAAAATGTCTATTACTAAGATAGTAAAATTTGATCAGATTTCCAAAAGTCATTTTTTTTATATTAAAAAACAAAAAAAACAACAACAAAACAAAAAAAGAATCACAGCTTTTTTGTAGCAGCTAAGAATCTTTCAGGCACTGTGGTTTGTCACCTATTGAAGTGAACGTGTCAGACAAAAGCCTCAGCAGTTTATTTAGACCAAAAAAGCTTCTTAGTTGCTCCTTTCAAAATGCTGCTATACAAATTAATCTCCTGTAGAAGTTGCCAAATCTGAGAAATGGCTGAAGTTCTTTGACTGATTTGGATTCTGGTTACTCATAGTGACTCAACTGACAGTGATTACATAGCCCAAGAAAGATCTGACTGACAGTGGAATTCACAATTTCACAAACAGATTGTTTTACAATAGTCTGTAGAGAACAATGCATACATCCCTAAAGTGAATTTCCATAGTAGGGGAATCATCAAATCAAAATGTCATCAATGTAGACTACCACATGTCTCTTAAAGTGTCATTTATGAAGGATTGGAACATGGATGGGGCATTAGCTAGACCATAACTCAAAACCAGATATTCATAATGTCTTTTCGTGGTTATGAATGCCATTTTCCACTCATCCCCCTGTCTGATAGGGACGAGGCTATAGGGACTGCACAGGATGAGCTTAGTAAATTACTGAGCATTTCTAAGTTGTTCCAAAGCTACCAGTATGAGTAGAAGTGGGTATGCATTCTTCCTTGTGGCTTCTTTAAGAATGTGGTAGTCAATACAGGGCCTCAAACCACCATACTTCTTTCAAAGAAAAAAAACTGTAGCTAGCAGAGATGTGGATGGGCATATAAAACCTTGTGCTAAAGCCTCAGATATATACTGCTCCATACATCTCTCCTCCTCTTGAGTAAGGGGTACACAAAAGACTTGTGCTCCTTCAATCAGTTCAGTAGCACAGTCTATCAGCTTGTGGTTGATGTGGTTGTTTACCATAGTCCCATAAGACGTGGTTCGCCTCTCCACAGTATAGGCAGAGACCTTTGTGGAATCTTTGCTGGCGATCCTCTTGGAACAGATGGTGCACATCCACCAGAAAAGTTCCCTCCGTACAAGGAGTAGTAGGAGTGGGGGGGGTGTACCTCTGGGCAGATCTGGGTGAGACAGAGTGCTCTCTGGCTTTTTTGCAACAGTTCAGATGGATGGTCAAGGAGATCAGACTATCCAAAGACAAGCCACATTCTCTGCAGGCCAGTGTGGTCAGAATCTCTGCATTGAGTACATGCTGGTAAGCATTGATGAGAGCTGGCTCATTCCAGCCACTACCGGCCACTATAGTGCGGAAGTCTAGGGAAGAAGCAGCTACTGTGCAAGCACCCTGCCTGAGAGCTAACAAAAGTTCTCCTTAAGATCTGCCAGCAGCCGCAATATCGAACACTAGTTTAAAGTTCCACACAAAGTCCTGACAAGGAAGAGACTGAATAGACCACCAAACGGATGTGGCCCAGTAGAGAGCCTTACCTAAGAGACACTAGATCACAAAAGCTATTTTAGTGTAATCTGAGCTAGGAAGAGAGTTAGCAAAGTACAATGAACACTGGAGTAAGAACCCACCTCTCTTATAGGAGTCTGTGTCATAGGGCTCAGGCTTACAGACATGGAAAGCCAATGGAGCTGGAGCCTGGTCTGTACAGGTGGGTGGTTGTAAATCCCCAGATGGCCCCTGTGTGGTCAGTGCTTGGAGTGCAGACAGGATCCCATGAGTTGGTCTTGTTTCTGTCTTTGCTGGTTAGTGAGTTCCTCCACAGACTGAGAAATGCCCAAAAGAAATGACTTGTGATGTCCTAGCAACTGTCCCTGTGAGGACACATATTCCCGATATCTACTGCTTCCATAATCAGGCCAAGCTTTCTGTCATGGCTGAACAGAGGTGAAAAGTTGCAGAAAACAGTACTTTAATGGGAATAAGGCAACAATCTGAGTCAAACAGTCCAGATTGTTAACAGGTAGGCTACAGAGTATTAAATGGGACAAACCAGAGACAGAGTTGATGATTAGAGATTAGATAGAACTTTATTGATTCCTTGGGAGGGTTCCCTCAGGGAAAGCAGCATCAGTACAGTACAGTGTAGAAAGATAAGATAATAATTTAGTAAAGAAAAACACAATAGAAATATAAAGAATATATAATATAGAGACTATATTACAATATACAATATAGATAAATAGTGCATGAAGAGTCCTGTAGGAGGGGGTATTGCACATTATTTTTGCACTTTTAAACTGTTTATTGTACAGTTGTTTTGTGGTGGTTGGGTTGCAGATTGCAGTTTTCTGGTTCCTACTGGTTCCCATCCTCTGTCCTCCTGTTACCACTCCTCCCCTCTGAGAGGAGTTGTACAGTCTGATGGCATGTGGGACAAAAGAGTTTTTAAGTCTATTGGTCCTGCACAATGGAAGGAGCAGTCTGTCATTCAACAAGCTCCTCTAGTAGTTGATGGCAGTGTGTAGAGGATAACTGGCATTGTCTGGCGACCATGGACTGATAAAACATCCCCAGGAATTTCCTGCAGATGTTGAAGGACTGTAGCCTCCTCAGAAAGTACAGCCTGCTCTGTCGCTTTCTGTACAGGTGGTCGATTTTACATGTTACATGAAAGCAGGTCAAGACAAATGCTAAGTGCACACCCTGTCATGAACACAAAGTATCAAAGACAAAAGACTTGCAAGGACTGATCAAAACAAATGAACTTAAATACATGGACAAGATTACAGACAGCTAGAGCTGAATGAAAAATGGGCAGGGTTACAAATGAGACACAGGTGGGAAGAGATGGAGCAGGGCAGAGACAAGACCAAAACAGAACACATGTGAAGCACGTGAGAAAACCAAAACAAAACATAACTGTGATGTGAATGGGGTGACAGAGAAGCCAAATGTTACATAATTTTTTCTCAGTCGATTTGGCTCAATAGTCAAATATTTCAACTACAACAGTTATACATTTAAATTATACAATTAAATACATTAATTATACATTATACTGTGTGTGGAAGGCTGACTACAGGATATTAGTCAGGATTTAAGTGACTTTAAGTGATTGACCTCACTGCTTATAATCAGTCCAATGGATGCTTTCCAACAAAATGATAAATAAAAATGTTCATATAGTTGATTCAGCACTGTTGAATGTATTGACCTATGCTGGGGAAAATGCCTAAAAGTATTGGGGGGGGGGTGGGACACATGCAGAGTAAAGTATAATACATTTTGACTCACATGATAAAAGGTATTGATAATGTTGGAAACAGCAGACAACTGTACAAAATTATTTCCACAATTTGTACAAAATGAATAATAAATGGCTTTTTATAATGAGCACAAGTGTTTAGATAATGTTGGTGTTTTGAGTTTTGAGAAATTCATTTCTGATCTGAAAAAAAAAAAATGCACCACAATGACTGACAAAAACTGTATTTACTGACTATATAAAATGAGAGACTACTCATTTACTACTATGCTACTTCAGTATGGATACAATACATGCCATTAAATCACAATACAAGTTAGACATTATGATGTTTTGCATCTTGGTTTGAGGAAATGTTCTCAAACTGGACCTTACTGAATTTTAGTTAAAAACCCGAGTTTTTGAATGAAGCCTCTGTGGTTTTACCAGTGAAAAAGCTCCCTGGTTCGATTTGTTGACTATCAGCCTCTTATGTAAGCAGACTGGATTACATTGCCTCCACTCTGGCTCTAGTGTCTCCTCCAGCAGGTCAACGCACTACAGTAAACTGCTAGTTGTGTACATCACTGCTTGCTGTCCTCATCACTGACGCATGTCAGAGGCTGGATGAGTGACAAGCTTTGTCATATCTAAAAGTAACTTTGTTTGCCATGCAGAACAAATAGCATTTGTGCAATTAGGCCAAACCCAAAATGTGTCAGTTAATTATTATCTTAACTGCACTGCTCAAAGGATCTCTATATTTTACAATATTTGCTTTATTTTCTCTTAAAACAGTATTGTAAGTTACCATCATTCTTATTAATTGTACATATATGTATTTTTAATTTGAAAAGATCCGATCAATTGAGTTGGGAATTCATTCATATGACATGCTACAATATCTTGATTGTAACATGACACTACTGAGTGCAGCCATTTAAAAGTTGTTAATTTAAAATAATATAAAATAATGATCTTCAGTGCTCCTTGGCATGGATTCTGTAAGTCTGTGAAACTCTATTGGGTGAATGGGGCTCCATTCTTTCAAAGATATTCCCTCACTTGGTGTTTTGATGATGGACAGCTTTGTCTGACATGTTTGTACTGGTTTGAAATCTGTATACTATAACCATAGCTCAATGAAACATTCAGTGACCCCTCCTTAATGAAGGCATATCACTCAGATGATATGACAGATGACACTGAAAGAGACAAAAAAAAGTTGTCCACCATAAAATAAAGTAATCAGGTCTGTGCTATTATCTTTTTGTTAACAGTAACATGCTACTGTAATCTTTTCCATTAGATCTAAATGTAGTGGTCACCCAAGTCATCATTTCTACTGAAATACTGAACCATTAAGCCCTTCTTAGCTTATAAGTGTACTTTTAACTGTAAGTATATAACAATTTCTGTCAGCCAAATTAATTTATTTGTATTTAAAGCCACTGAAGTGCCACTTTGGAAGTATTGTTAAAGTTTGGGCTTAAATGAAAGGAATGAATTTAAAATCTATGTTAGCATTTTATATATAATATCACTCCTAGTAATTTATATATATATATATATATATATATATATATATATATATATATATATATATATATATTATTAGGAGTGACTGAACAATTCCTTTGACATGCAGTTCTTCTGTACCTTTATATGCATCTGCTTTAGTAAAAAGGCCAAATGGGATACTTAACAGTAAAGAGATTTCTTTGCTCAGTTGCCTATGTCTAATCTTCAACATATTTAAATTTCTAGACATATACTTATTTTGTAGAGAAAAGAACTCAAGGTCAAAACAGAACTAGAACTAGCTCAGGTCATATGGGAATTAATTGTTTAACAAAAGCAATTAGGGCCGTTAGCATTGTCAGTCGAAACAGCAAACATGAAAATGTTTGGGAACAATATTGCTAACTATGAAATGAATGTGTTGTGACAATGGCATAAAATTAATCTATCTCCTGAGGAACAACATATTTGGTTTCCCCATTACCTCACCTTATAAAGCTATTGCTATGATGGAATATATAAAAGAGGCCACCTTTCACAAATCATCATTTAACTACTTTGCAGCAAAGACTGTGGTGAGTAGGCAGGTTTAACGATTGGTAAAAAATTGTTTATTAATAAATTGTATTGTACTCTAAATTTAAATTGTCTTCCAATTAAATGAATTCAGTTCAGCTTTAGATACATTTGATCATGGACAGTGGCTTTATGCAGATACTATACATAATATACCAGCAAAATGTCTTAGAAATTGTTCTTTTAAATTATATGTAGGACCAGAAAGGGTTCCACTCAAATGATCTCTTTTCCATAGAAGAATAGTTAGAAACCTTCTTGCTTCCTCTAGGTTCTAACATTATAAAATATAGTGAATTGTATTTTCATGCCTGAACTGATGCTACATTGACAAAGCTAACCTCAATCTAACTATAATCTGTTTTTTTTTGGTTGTGCTAAACAAGTGATCAATGTCAGATTTAAGTGTTAGGCCATGTAAAGTAAAAAACAAATGTGAAATGCATGAGGTTGCGAGTTAGGATCAATTCATTTGGAAATTGTTAATATAAATGTATAGTTTGAAATTTGAAGAAGGGTGAAGAAGAAGCAATTCTACATCTTGTACAGGCATGCAATTCAGTACTATAGTATTGCACCCTGGTGGCCTTCCAAATCAAACTGTGTATATTTTGGTCCTGCACAAATATGTTTTTTTCTGCGTTACAGGCTTGTCAGTCCTAAAAGTCCTCAAAGCATTTAGCGCTATGCAAAATCAAACCGAGCTCTCAGGTAATATGACATCTAGCAAAAATGTTTCCATCATTGTGAAGGTATGTGTCGTCATCCCCTTCTTCAGTGTCTTCCTCTACTGCATTCTCCTGATGCTGCACACCTTTGCCTCTCATAGGCAGTTTTTTGACAGTTCCCGCTACATCCTGTTTGCCTACATGCTGGTCAATGACACTCTGCAGTTACTCTCCTCCGTGCTGCTGTTCCTCTTTGTGATGAGCAGTGTGAACTTTGCCATTGTCTTCTGTGCCCCTTTGCTGTTCCTGTCTACTGCCACCTTTCAGAATAGTCCACTCATCTTGGCTGCCATGTCCCTGGAGCGATACGTGGCCATTTTTTATCCGCTGCAGCGGCCTGTCTCCTGGAGGCCTGAGAGGATCTGGGTGATCATTCTGATCCTGTGGCTCGTCAGCTGCATTCTGCCCACAGTGGACTTCATCCTGATGCGACCCAAGGCAAACATTGATGTCCTGTCCACCCCAGTGATCTGCAAAACTGCGGTCCTCAACTCCTCTCCTGTTCAGACACTGTTCAAAGTGGTCATGAATGGGCTCTTCTTTGCCCTGGTCGCTGTCGTCATCCTGTTCACATATATCCGCATCCTTCTGGAGACTCGCAAGATGCGACAGGACCGTGTATCGGTCATAAAAGCTCTGCACACAGTGGTACTCCATGGCTTTCAGCTGCTGTTGAGCATGATGGCTTTCACCTTCCCCATCACAGAGAGCCTAATCGTACTGCACATCAATTGGCTGCAGGAACACATTGCATTTTTCAATTATTTCTGCTTTGTTCTGCTACCACGCTTCCTCAGCCCCCTCATTTATGGCCTCAGAGATGAGAGCTTGAGAAGTCACATGAAAAGATCCATGTCTTGGTGTAGGGCACATATTAGTCCACATGAAACTAGCAAATTGGTGAAATGAGCCTTCTTTGATCTCATAAATACAATGAACATTCTCTGTATAATGTATATTTTTATGTGTTATATGCAGAAATGTAACTTGACTGATTTACATGACCCTGAATTTCAAGCATGTGCAGTTAACATAAACAAAAATATTGTTGTTCCACAAAAACAAACAAACAAACAAACAAAAGACAGCTTGTGCAAACAACTGCAGTTACACATTGGACGATAATACTTCAGTGGTATTTTTTTACTAATAAGTACATTCAAAAGGTGATTCATCAAAGATTCTTTAGTGAATACAGGTTCGATTCTTTGTAGTATATAGAACCCTTACCACTTTTTTAAGATGGCACTGCAGAGGTGAAAGTCTGTTGCAGTATCTCCTGTTCTCTTCTGAGTTGTTTATGAATTTCTCCACTGCAGGACTAATAAAGGATTATCATATCTTAACCCTTACATGCATGTTTTCTTTGTGTGTGTGTTTTTTTTTTTTTGGAGCTTTAACAAGACTGTAAATTATCAGTAGGTACTGTAAGTTCTACAGTTGTGTGGAATGTTTTAGCACCGTCAATTTTGTTGACGTTCTAACTGAAAACTAATGAATATTTACAGAGAACACATTTTACAGTTTTCTTTTTTTCTTTTTGGTATTAATTAACATTTTGGGGAACACTTGAACATGGTCATGAAAAAAAGAACAACAACAACAACAACAAAATAACATTCATGTACAAAGACTGACATTTTATATAATGTGTTTTATTCTCCAGTATGTTACTTTCAATAACAAATCAAATTTGTGCTCTTAAAACAGAAAATTGAAAAGTTGTTTCCTGTAAAAGACTAATTAATACTTACAACTGTATACGTTTTTGATGGCTGTACGTTTCTGAGTATTCACAAAGACAATGCTTATCCTCACTCGTCAGAACTTATGGGATCTTACGTTTGGAGATGATTATATATGGGCCCAGGTCTGCTTTTCTGTCATTTAGACCTCATAATTTTGTACATAAAATGCTACTTTTTACTACTACTACTACTACTACTACTACTACTACCAATAATAATAATAATAATAATAATAATAATAATAATAATAATAATAACATACTTCCTGTGCTGATAAATGCTGGTAACAAAAACACATCATGCCACTCCTCCACTTATTTTGTCATTTCAAAAACATTAACTTTTAACCAGCGTAGACCTTCTGACAGGGACAAAAGAAGATTTCATTACATTCAGTCCACTTTCTGTTGTGTGTGTGTGTGTGTGTGTGTGTGTGTGTGTGTCAGTCAGCTCTTTATGGAAAGCTGAGACACACATGATCCTCGCGTTGCTCACGTTCCTCTGGTTCTGCATTAAAAGGGAAGCAGCGAGAGGAGGGATGAAGGAGAAGTAGAAACTCGTTCGTTCTCGAAAATGTCAACAGTGCTCGGTTTACGTGTGTTATCACTGTGGTTCCTGATCAATGCTACCGACAGATCCCTCGGGGAGATTTACACCTCCATGACGAGCGTAAAGCAAGCGATTTTATCCGAAAGGCAGCTTCTCCCTTTTCTAAAAACCTACATCGAGCACGAAACGCAAAGGCTGGACGACATTAAAAGGTAAGTGAATGGGTTTCCCCGAACACGCACGTGCAGTGAAATAAGGCTAGAATGCATAAAATTAAAGGAAAGTTGTTTATTCTACTCGAGATGACTAAACATAATTGAGGAATTGGCGTTTAGAGTCCCAGGTAACTCTACGACTGGAAAACTCCTCGTGTGTTGAAACTACCAGCAAATCACATTGCAGGACAAGTGATGCCTTCAACCAATCACATCGCGAAGGAGGCGGGCTTTGAGGAGATGTATGTGAAGGAGTTCTGTTTGATTCCAGATGTTTAATAAACAGTACAGTAAACTTGCTCAGTTCGACACAGTTTCCTCAGATCTTAATAAATATTTGACATATTAACATATTATCTTTGTGACAAATGTAACATGAAAATAGCAGTTGTTGAAGATAACTGATGCATGAAAGATGAGGTTGCAAAAAAGACCAGGTCTTTCGTGGTCAAGGTGGTTGAAAAGCTGGTCACCCACAAACCTCATAAGCTCGACCAGCAGAGTCTATGTTTCTGATGGACTAGCTAGTCTATCAGCACAAACCCCTTATTAACAAACTATTAATTGAACTGATCATTCTGGTGCTTTTGCTGGTCAGCACATTTAACCGATAATGGCTAAATTTAAGCTTTAGTTGGCCAGGCTGCATTAGCTTGCAGGGTTACCAGGACACAGTTGTGACCTACCTTACTTTTACTTGAGTTTTACTTTTAGTGTTTGAATGTTATATGAGTAAAAAAATATGACAAGAACGTGTATTTCTCCAGGTTCTATTCAAAGGTTTCTTCATTCCACAATGGGATATACAATGAACTAGCAAGTGCTCTTGCCAACCCTCTAATCGCATTCACACTGATCAAGAGATTGCAATCTGAATGGCTGAACTTGGTCTACAGCAATGAAGCTGAGGAAAACCTCCAAGGTACCCTTCATAATCTCTGGCCCAAAGTGGGCTCTCACATATGTCTTTTTAACGCATTGTCTGCCATCCCCCTGTCTCTTAAAACTTGTGCCCCTTTTCACTATCATTTTTGTATTTCAGCATTGAGAGTCACATTTAGCAGGATGGAAAGCAGGTTACCAAAGCTGGAAGACCTTCATGGAGCAGCGCAGGGGCTGATGAGGCTCCAGGATGTCTATTCTCTTCAAGTGAATGGGCTAGTAAGAGGTCACTTCCAAAGGATTTCCAATGGCAACACAATTGACATCTACACACCACCCATATCCACTCCTCTTTCTGGGGATGACTGCTATCTTGTTGGAAAGGTGGGTTGAAAATCTGATGCTTTAGAAGTCAGTTTTTTTGTTTGTTTTTGACTGAGAGCCACCAGTTGTGAGTTTGGAATGTTCTCATGTAAATAAATTGCCTGATTGTACACAGCAATTTGAGTTACATTTCTGGTTAAATAACTGAGTGAAAAGTCTGAGACTATGGCCAGAGTTAACCCAACACTGTATGGAGTTTGTTGGGTTTCACTGTCAGTATGCAAACAGAGTGTCAACCTGTAGTCTTCAAATTCAACTCTTACCAGAGTTAGCTGTGATTATCTCCACCTTTCACTTTGGTGTCTGACATTCTCTAATTATAAACTGGGTGTGTATTTTCCCAATTGCTCACTCAACTCATTGTAAACCTGTTCCCCCACGCTACATCACTTCAAGTAACTGATTTCATTCTGATTCATCAGCTTAAACTTTCTAATTCTTCCAACAATATATGTTAGATGGCCTTATCTGGGTGTTAAAGAAATTTAACACTGGCTGGTGTTCAGCAACAATGAGAATTAGCTCTATGATGAATGTTAAAATGCCAACAAATACCATAAATATTAGATTCAAGGCAGTGGACACAATGGGTGTCATTTCTAAAAGAGCCATTTGCTTGTGCACTGTTCCCTACCACATTTTCCCCTTCAGTTCAATTGTTCATTAATATGCTTTGATGCACTCCACTGCATAGATTGATAGACTCCACTGCAAGCTTAGAATATTTAACCTGCATGGACTAACATACTAACACTAAGCTTGTATCCTACTCACACATCCATTCCCACATAACTATTTACATTCACATTACATTTATTGCTAGATATACTCTGTTTTTTTACAACTTTTTATGCCTATGTCTATGCTTCTGTCTGTGCTATCTGGTGTCGACCAGAGGAAGATGGGTTCCTCTCTTGAGCCTTGGTTCCTCTCAAGGTTTCAACAACTCCTTTGTTGTAAAAAGCGCTATAAAATAAACTTTGATTGATTGATACAGCACTCAGTGCTGACCTTCTGTGGTTTACCCTTTTTGTGGACAGTGTTGATGATTAACTTATGAAACACTGTCAGGTTAGCAGTCTTCCCCATGATTGTTTGTGTGTGCCAAACTAGACAACCCTTGATAAATACTCACATTGTACTTTAGTTCCAGTTTGCACTAGACAAGTACTAGAATATAATTTTAATTATACAAAGGCACATTTAATATGTACTGTTCTGAACTAAATAAAGTAAAAAGTATACTAAAGTATACTGTGCATGTGTTATTTTTTCCAAAACTTTAGATTTTAAACTATTATAATTATCATTTAATGTTAATATTTTTAATATATTTCATTCAATTTAGGATGCCCAGTTCACATACATTTTTGGGAGGTGCAAGGACCCGGGTCTAGCCAGAGGAAACCTGCAGAGACACATAGAGGACACACTAAATGCCTCACAGACAGTGAACAAAATGGGAATCAAACCCACAACCCTAGGCCATTGGAGATGTGTGACTCATGCACTACCTGTGGCACCAATAAATTTTAAATTATTTTAGATTTGTAATACTATTTATCTTCAATGTCACAAACTAGCCATTAGGGGTGTACTTTGTCCACTACTGGAGCCGGTCCAAAGCCCAGATAAATGATGAGGGTTGCATCAAGAAGGGCATCCAGGATAAAACGTATGACAAAACTATAATGCAGATCAGGCAGATGATCCACTGTGGCCACCCCTAAGGGAGCAGCTGAATAAAGAAGGAGATTTATCTTCACTGTCACAAAAACCTTCAAAATGATAACTTCACCTGAGAAGGAATGCAATCTTCTGTTGAAATCAGCTGAATAAGATTTTAGTCGAGACACTTTGGTGTTTTGTGATGTGAAAAACAGCTGCCATATTCATGTTATATTAAAAAGTGAAAAAAAGGAGGAACAAGGTAATTGCAATATAAAGAGTTATTTTGCAAAAGAAAAAAATAAAACAGATAAAGGTGTTATATTAATCTGTTGTTGCACATTAAGTCTTCATGGGCATATTTTTAATATTTATGGTTATTTTAATGTGTTTAGTGTTCAATCCGGCAGCTCAAATATACTTAAACTGTATTAGAAGTGTGGAGAAAACTCTTTCACTACCCACAAGCTACAAAGCTCCTGAAAAAGCTACTACATTAGTGGCTACATTAGGCTACTACATTAAGGCTCTTTGCTCTATTCCATTTGTTCTCAGTTCTGGTACTGTAGTACTGCTACCCTGCAGGTTTTAGAGTTTTCCCCTTGATCCAACTAATGAACTCACAAGCCCTGGGTTACAGAAGGAAAACTCTAAAACAAGTAGGACAGTGATGCTCTAGGTCCAGAATTGAGAACCACTACTCTATTCTAAAATTGTTCTCATTCTTGGGGACATCCCGAGGTACTTCTGTTAAAATAGTCTCCCGCTAACAGCTTGAAGTATGTTGTGGGTCTGAGGGAACATTCTGCAAAATGCAGATATTCAGACTTTCCCTTCTGAGAACTCTGTAACTTCCTAATTGACATTCCATATTGAAAAGGCCCTGGTTATACATGTGCTGCTTTCCTGGCTGAGCTCCAGTCACTAGAGATTAAGGAATTTGTGCTGCAAGCTGAGGGCTGTCATAGAGGCCTGTTGAACTGTTGAGTGTTTTTTGTAATAAGGAGCAGTTCTTGATGCACTTTGCAGTCACTGGGTAAAAAAATAAAATAGGCATTTTAAAATACTTAATGTGGCACTTATAATATAATATATACTTATAATAATGCACTTATACATTGACACAGAGGTGATTACCATGAATCCCTAAAAACGATTCAATCAATGACAAAAATGTAACTAAATCATGTATTTTTGACTAGTGTAATCAGAAACTATCTTGAAACGGTGTCAGCCAAACAGACACTGGTGTTTACAATGGATGTATTTATTCAATAGCTGAATCCCCTATATGCCAAAATTTATAAAAGAGTCCTGTACAACAACCCCTATGAAATTAATAGTAGTGGACATAACAAATGTACTGTACGTTAGCTAATGTGGTCTGGCAGCATTCCTATCTTTTGCAGTCTGTTAACAGAGATCTTCAGTGTAGTTGGTGTGAAATGCTCCATTCAGAATTATGCAGAGTGTCAGTGACAGAAACCAGACCTCAGAAAAGTTTACTTGACTCTAAAAGCTGTCACATATGTTTTTTAAATTAAATGGATACAAATGTTCCTGAAGATTTTAAAATGTTATTTTATTTATCACAGTTACATATGAATAAGAGTACAAATGCAGTAAGTAGTAAAATATAAGAGTTATGGTTAGACTCCTGGTTCTTATCACTGTCACTGTAAATAAATCCAAGTCAGCAAGTTTCTCTAACCACAACAAACCAACTCAGAGTTAAAATCTCATCAGTTTGGCTATGCAGAAAGAGTGGCTCACTAAAAATGAGAAATTATTTCAAGTAAATTAATATAATGGTGATGCAGTGACATGTACAATTTGGGAACCAATAGTCAGAATTTCTGTTAAGTGGGTTGAATATGAACTGTTCTTCCTTAAGAGACAGATAGAATACATATAGAGGTAAACTATTCTTTTTACCATTATAGCAATATTAGTACATATTTTACCATTGATGGGGAAAAAAGTAAAGAGGGTGGCTTGCATCAAGAATAGATTGCATCAGGGGGAACAAGCTGAAGGTATTGTTATTAGTCTCATAGTCCCCCAACTTAAACATCGTCAAAAATCTGTGAACATACCTCAAAATATCAGTGGAACAAGACAACCTGTGAATCTCAGCAAACTACATTTTTACAAGGAATAATGAAAAATCAAAAATTCCCTAAACAAATTAAAGACTATTTCCTGATACTTACCAAAGGGGATGTTACCAATCACTCATACTTAGTATTTAAGTACTCAAGTACTCAATTATATTTTTGTTCATTTGAAACTGAAAAAAAACAAACAAAAAAAAAAAAACATAAAACAAACAAACTGAAAGCTATTCGTGCCTGAAACAATTAAGCAGCTTTTTATCATGGTAGCTGTTCACATTAGCAGATGAATGCAGCTATAAGTGCATGTCTAGAAGAGCTACCAACATGGTTTGTTTTCAAATCTTCATTAATGGATTTGGATGTCAATGTGTACTAACTATACACCTACCATAGTTAAACAGGATTTCTTCTGTTGCTCTTTTGGTAAATTGTTGTGTTGTCATTTACAGGTGGCCTATGATGTGCATGATTACTATCATTCTGTGCAGTGGTTTGAAGAAGCAGTACGGCTGTTTCGAGATGTAGACTGGAGCCCGGAAAATGAGGGCAGTCTTGAAGATGCACTGGATCACTTGGCTTTCTCCTATTTCAAGGTCTGTTATTTTTAAATTAATTTGTACTTGAATCTCAGTTTTAATTAAAAATGTTTATAATAAAACAATTCTTAAGTTTGATGTCATGTCTTACATTATTATTCTTTTTATTTGTATAACTTCAGACAGGAAACATTTCCTCTGCACTCAGTCTTTCTCTGGAATTGCTGCGTCATGGTAAAGAATGTCTCAGACAGTTCATAGCATGCCATGTGGAAATGTGAGATTAAAGCAATAATTCACCAAAAACTTAATTAAAAATTAAAATCTTCATTTAACATACGCTCATGCTGAATGCAGTCAATTGAGGAAGACATGTTTCTGGATGTTTGTTTCTTTTGCCTGAGCTAATGAGACTAAAAAGTAACATGGCCACTGTATGTAAATTCAAGCCTAATGTTTACCCTCCTTTCTTGTACTTATGGCAACATTATTTGAGAATTTTGAAAGCAATTTGACAGATAACTAAACATTAAAGCTTAGCCTTCACATAGAAGGGTCAGCAAACACAATTTTACAACTATGTGACCCCAGAGAAACAGTATTTCCAGTTATTTACAGAAGTCCATATTTTTGTGGAAATTCTGAACTGTTTTGTAGGTTTTTACAGCACAAATCCTTTAAAAGTGTACTCCTGGTGTCATTTCAATGAAATAAATTTACTAATTTTTGACTTATAATATTTGAACCTGGTTCGAACCTGGTACTACATTGTATTTATGTATTTATGTGCTTTAATTTGATTTTCCAGACTTGTAATAAACAGTCTGCTTTCAGGTGTTGTGTAGCTATGTAGAACTATTTAATATTAATCAAAAAATAAAATGTGTCCCTCTTTCTCCACTAACAGAAAATGACACTTCACCAGTAAGTATCTCTGTTTATGGGTAACAGAATGTCATACATTATGCCTGATCCAATACATATTTGCTTTGTTGTGTCAAATTGTTAAGTGATTTCATTTAGGTTTGCATATGTGTTTTTTACCTTGTATGACATACTGTTAACAATGGACACAGTGCTAATTGGCATTCAGTTTCAGTGAAAAAAAAGCAAACATTGAACCCAACAAACATGTCTTCAGTAATTTAAATTTGAAGAACTTTATAGTTCTGCAAATTGGATTTTCCCTAAAGTATCTCTTTAAAACTGACTGAATCGAGATTAAAGAATACATTGTGCAGATATGAGGGCTTTTTAATGTATATAATATTTAGAATCTTAATCAATGAGTATCACATTATATTGTTACTGTTTGATTGTAATTTGAATCTCTTCCTTAAGATCCCTCAAACAAAAGAGTTCTGCTTAATGTAGACAAGTATGAGAAACTGCTGCTCGAAAGTTCTCCCATTCAGAGTATGAGGCCAGTTTTGAAGAGACCCAGTACTACCTATCTAAAAACCAGGGATACCTATGAAAGGCTTTGTCAAACCCAAGGATCTCAGGTATGTCCTTAACGCTTGATAAGCAGCATAAATAAGTAGTTCAGTAAAATGTGATTTATTATGAAAAGTAATTTATTTCTTACACCAAATGAAGTTGGTCAGCCAAGAGATGCTATCATTAACATTGTTCCCAAAACTGGATTAGCTTCAGAATCTATCAATCAAAATTATTTAGTTAAAGGTTATGAATAGATCTATGTGGAGGAGGTTAGTAAGTCCTACTGTGTAAGTGAACCACATCACTTTGCTAGCACAAAACACATTAAAATCTGGGTGTACTTTGATAAAGTTGAGAGATGTGCATTTTCTGTTCTAAAATAAAGAAATGCTCTAGATATGAAGTATGTATTTGTTGATTGTGTTCTTCATATATATATATATATATATATATATATATATATATATGTATATACTGCATATCTGTGTCTTTTTATATACCATATATATATATATATATATATATATATATATATATATATATATATATATATATATATATATATATATAATATACACACAATATAATACATACAATTTAATACATATATTCTATTCTATTGTATATATTCTTTTTGATGCATGGTGTGAGCTGCAAATGCTTTGTTGTTTGACACAGTAGATGGAAGGCAGTAATTTGTATTTGGTGGTCTGAAATTGGTTAATGAAGCTCAGATGTGTTTCTCTGCTTGCAGCCAAAGCTCTACGAAAACCCCAGCCTGTTTTGTGACTATTTCACCAATGGTAGTCCCAGCCTGGTTCTGCAACCCATTAAACGTGAGCTAGTCAGCTTGCAGCCTTATGTGGCACTGTTTCATAATTTTGTGACAGGAGCTGAGGCCAAGAGCATCAGGGACTGTGCAATACCAGGGGTGAGTCATTGCTAAAAGTAGCATATCTTAAAACTGTTTTTTTCTTGCTCTTTGGTGAATATTCTTGAGATGTCATAGTTACTCATGGTTATGTTATTGTTTGATAATATGCAGGGCTGTTGAGTCCAATAGCTTGCCTTTGAGAGTTAAGAGCAAAGCAAAAGCTATGAATACAGTCCTAGATAAACTAGAATAGTCTGTTCTCTGAGTGAAATACCAGTATTGGAAATGAAGTTGCTTTGAGATGATTGAGGTACAATATGGCCCTAATTTTGGGATTAAGGAGGAAGAAGAATGTGGCTCTAGCCACTCAGCACAAAGGTCTGAGCCACAGACCATTTCTGGCTGGGTGCTCTCTATAGCTTATGGAAACTATTCATGATAAGTCATGACTGGCCCACAACATGGAGCCAAGCAACTGTTCCAAGTTTTTTTTTTTCATATTCTGTTTGCTTATTCAGGGAGCCATGATAAAGTAAAATAAATAACCTATTTTGCATTTTTTAAAAGTGGCCATTATCAATGTCTTCATCATGCTGTGATGAAGCTGTACAGAGCTGATTTAAAGCAGACGTTTGGAATTAGTCAGACAGGAAGTGTCAGTTGTGCCAGCACTTTCATCATTTCTTCTGCTCAGTACGGTTCCACTGTGTCATCTTTGTGTGGGCAGACTGAACAGTCTTTCCATCATCACTTTTTAGTGCATAAAAATCTTGCTTCTTTGCCAGCAGTTTAGTTTTTTCCATAGCACTGCTTCATAAGAGCAACCTGGAAAATCCCTTTTAGATTAATCATTTAATGCAGACATAATATGCAGATTTTTAAACCTTTAAGGACAAACGTTAAAAGTGGTTCACTGGATCATGTTATTTTAACTGTAAATAGACACTATTTGAGCGCGTGCACATACACTAAAATTGTGAGCATGTGTTTGTGTGTGCACTAGTGGTGCAGTAACTTATAGACTTAGCTAAAATTAAGTTCATTTAATAGTTAGTGATTACATCATGTGTGTTTCCTGCATTAAGGGTTAGGGTCAGCTCAGGACACACACAAGCCATGATTTAATTGCCAAATTTTACTAATAAAAACAAGTAGTAATGTCATATACTTTCAAAATGAAAGCTACATTTAGGGTCTCACATTTGTCTCCCTTCTTTCTTTGTTTGTTTATCTGAAACATTGTTATACTTTTATTTTTGATGCTTCTTCGCACATCCTTGGTTTAAAATAGTGAATTTTAAACAAGGTATTCATCTTTGTTTTCAAAAGTCTGAAATGATCAGAAGTTGCTCTAAAGCTAATTCTCTGTTTTTGATTGAATGTGATGGATGGTGAATGATAAAGCAGCATTATAGCAGACTTGGTATGTCTTTGAATTTTCCATTCAGTTGGGAAGTGTTGTTTATTGAGCCACCCCCAAAAGATATGCATTGGATGGATACAGAAACATCACTAAAAGTGAAAGAAGCATGTTAACTGATTAATATCCAAGGATGAATAGTGTAATAGCAGTGCTAAGCCCAGAGTGGCAACAATAGCAACGCTTTTATCATTTTTTCACATGTTGTTCTTGATTTTTTCAGCTAAGAAGATCAGTAGTGGCATCAGGGGTGAACCAGTCCACTGCTGAATACCGTATCAGCAAGAGGTAATAAAGTTCTGATTACATGCCTTACCTCCAGTACATCCTGCAGTGCTTGCCTCTGTAATAATACAGTTAAACTTATACAATTAAAAGAATGTCCCCCCATATCTCAGTTGTTTTTTTTAGCTGATGTAGCAGAAACGGACAGTTAATGTTTTCTTCCAGGAGCATTAAAATGTCTTGTGGCATTGCATTAGTGGTAGGAGATTTTTGGGGGCAGTAGATGCTAGCTTTCATTTACGCAGTGTTGGAAGCACTATGTGAGAAAGGAACACCTAACAAGCAGGTAGATCTGGCTGGAGAAATGTCTTTTGTGTTAAGATACTTTCTGAGAAACTCAACTGTTACATCTCACATCTTGTGTTTCCAAATTCTAGTGCATGGCTGAAGGACTCTGCACATCCTACCATTACTAAAGTGGACCACCGCATCACTTTGCTAACGGGCCTGAATGTGCAGCTTCCCTATGCCGAACATTTGCAAGTAGTGAATTATGGCATTGGAGGACACTATGAACCGCATTTTGATCATGCTACAGTGAGTAGGTCTTTTGATAGGATAGCTCTTAGAGCCATATTTGAACACAGCCTGCTTTTGGAAAAAAGAACAAAAGAAGGACAAAGAGGAAAAAAATAACAAAAGGTTTCCATAGCTATTTGAATGCAATTGCTAAAGCTAATTGAATTAAACATCACAAGCTTTTCAAAGATAAGGTCAGTATTAGTAGCCACTGATTGAATCTTTTCCTTGGTGGAAAAAAAGGAACTTTTTTGATCCACCATAATGACTGAAAATGATGTGGTTCTTTGATGATATCATCTGTAAATTTGCATAGATAGTCAGCATGTGCATATAAAGGCACACCCTGGAAAGTTTTAGGTTGAAGTTAGAATGGTTATTCAGATTGTCAAATTCAAGCCAATTCAAATTCGGGCTCTAATATTATGTTTCTCTTTTTGGNTATATATATATATATATATATATATAATATACACACAATATAATACATACAATTTAATACATATATTCTATTCTATTGTATATATTCTTTTTGATGCATGGTGTGAGCTGCAAATGCTTTGTTGTTTGACACAGTAGATGGAAGGCAGTAATTTGTATTTGGTGGTCTGAAATTGGTTAATGAAACTCAGATGTGTTTCTCTGCTTGCAGCCAAAGCTCTACGAAAACCCCAGCCTGTTTTGTGACTATTTCACCAATGGTAGTCCCAGCCTGGTTCTGCAACCCATTAAACGTGAGCTAGTCAGCTTGCAGCCTTATGTGGCACTGTTTCATAATTTTGTGACAGGAGCTGAGGCCAAGAGCATCAGGGACTGTGCAATACCAGGGGTGAGTCATTGCTAAAAGTAGCATATCTTAAAACTGTTTTTTTCTTGCTCTTTGGTGAATATTCTTGAGATGTCATAGTTACTCATGGTTATGTTATTGTTTGATAATATGCAGGGCTGTTGAGTCCAATAGCTTGCCTTTGAGAGTTAAGAGCAAAGCAAAAGCTATGAATACAGTCCTAGATAAACTAGAATAGTCTGTTCTCTGAGTGAAATACCAGTATTGGAAATGAAGTTGCTTTGAGATGATTGAGGTACAATATGGCCCTAATTTTGGGATTAAGGAGGAAGAAGAATGTGGCTCTAGCCACTCAGCACAAAGGTCTGAGCCACAGACCATTTCTGGCTGGGTGCTCTCTATAGCTTATGGAAACTATTCATGATAAGTCATGACTGGCCCACAACATGGAGCCAAGCAACTGTTCCAAGTTTTTTTTTTTCATATTCTGTTTGCTTATTCAGGGAGCCATGATAAAGTAAAATAAATAACCTATTTTGCATTTTTTAAAAGTGGCCATTATCAATGTCTTCATCATGCTGTGATGAAGCTGTACAGAGCTGATTTAAAGCAGACGTTTGGAATTAGTCAGACAGGAAGTGTCAGTTGTGCCAGCACTTTCATCATTTCTTCTGCTCAGTACGGTTCCACTGTGTCATCTTTGTGTGGGCAGACTGAACAGTCTTTCCATCATCACTTTTTAGTGCATAAAAATCTTGCTTCTTTGCCAGCAGTTTAGTTTTTTCCATAGCACTGCTTCATAAGAGCAACCTGGAAAATCCCTTTTAGATTAATCATTTAATGCAGACATAATATGCAGATTTTTAAACCTTTAAGGACAAACGTTAAAAGTGGTTCACTGGATCATGTTATTTTAACTGTAAATAGACACTATTTGAGCGCGTGCACATACACTAAAATTGTGAGCATGTGTTTGTGTGTGCACTAGTGGTGCAGTAACTTATAGACTTAGCTAAAATTAAGTTCATTTAATAGTTAGTGATTACATCATGTGTGTTTCCTGCATTAAGGGTTAGGGTCAGCTCAGGACACACACAAGCCATGATTTAATTGCCAAATTTTACTAATAAAAACAAGTAGTAATGTCATATACTTTCAAAATGAAAGCTACATTTAGGGTCTCACATTTGTCTCCCTTCTTTCTTTGTTTGTTTATCTGAAACATTGTTATACTTTTATTTTTGATGCTTCTTCGCACATCCTTGGTTTAAAATAGTGAATTTTAAACAAGGTATTCATCTTTGTTTTCAAAAGTCTGAAATGATCAGAAGTTGCTCTAAAGCTAATTCTCTGTTTTTGATTGAATGTGATGGATGGTGAATGATAAAGCAGCATTATAGCAGACTTGGTATGTCTTTGAATTTTCCATTCAGTTGGGAAGTGTTGTTTATTGAGCCACCCCCAAAAGATATGCATTGGATGGATACAGAAACATCACTAAAAGTGAAAGAAGCATGTTAACTGATTAATATCCAAGGATGAATAGTGTAATAGCAGTGCTAAGCCCAGAGTGGCAACAATAGCAACGCTTTTATCATTTTTTCACATGTTGTTCTTGATTTTTTCAGCTAAGAAGATCAGTAGTGGCATCAGGGGTGAACCAGTCCACTGCTGAATACCGTATCAGCAAGAGGTAATAAAGTTCTGATTACATGCCTTACCTCCAGTACATCCTGCAGTGCTTGCCTCTGTAATAATACAGTTAAACTTATACAATTAAAAGAATGTCCCCCCATATCTCAGTTGTTTTTTTTAGCTGATGTAGCAGAAACGGACAGTTAATGTTTTCTTCCAGGAGCATTAAAATGTCTTGTGGCATTGCATTAGTGGTAGGAGATTTTTGGGGGCAGTAGATGCTAGCTTTCATTTACGCAGTGTTGGAAGCACTATGTGAGAAAGGAACACCTAACAAGCAGGTAGATCTGGCTGGAGAAATGTCTTTTGTGTTAAGATACTTTCTGAGAAACTCAACTGTTACATCTCACATCTTGTGTTTCCAAATTCTAGTGCATGGCTGAAGGACTCTGCACATCCTACCATTACTAAAGTGGACCACCGCATCACTTTGCTAACGGGCCTGAATGTGCAGCTTCCCTATGCCGAACATTTGCAAGTAGTGAATTATGGCATTGGAGGACACTATGAACCGCATTTTGATCATGCTACAGTGAGTAGGTCTTTTGATAGGATAGCTCTTAGAGCCATATTTGAACACAGCCTGCTTTTGGAAAAAAGAACAAAAGAAGGACAAAGAGGAAAAAAATAACAAAAGGTTTCCATAGCTATTTGAATGCAATTGCTAAAGCTAATCGAATTAAACATCACAAGCTTTTCAAAGATAAGGTCAGTATTAGTAGCCACTGATTGAATCTTTTCCTTGGTGGAAAAAATGGAACTTTTTTGATCCACCATAATGACTGAAAATGATGTGGTTCTTTGATGATATCATCTGTAAATTTGCATAGATAGTCAGCATGTGCATATAAAGGCACACCCTGGAAAGTTTTAGGTTGAAGTTAGAATGGTTATTCAGATTGTCAAATTCAAGCCAATTCAAATTCGGGCTCTAATATTATGTTTCTCTTTTTGGCATCCATTTCCATTCCTCTGGCAGTCTACCTCCAGCCCATTGTACAGACTCAATTCTGGAAATCGAATGGCCACATTTATGATATATGTAAGTAAATCTCGTCTTATATCTCATATAGTATGCCTCTTAAATTGTCAGTGAACATATTTTGCATATCAACAGAAGAGCTCACTGAAGTATGTAAGATTTTCCTATAATGTAACTCAGCCATCCCCCCCCCACCACCACCACCACCACCATCACACACACACACACACACACACACACACACACACTTTAAAGCGTGATATGTGAGGTTTTAATCCAAGGAAAACATTCCTGACAGTGTGTGAGTTTTGGAATAGCAACAAGCTCAGCTGTGCCACAGGCAATACTGAAAGATGTGTGTGCTTGCTTTGTCTTAACACTGAGTGAATGAGAACATTGTGATGCCCTGCAGCTCAGCTCAGTGGAGGCAGGAGGATCCACAGCCTTCATCTATGCCAACTTCAGTGTGCCTGTAGTGGAGGTACTGTGCCCACTTCTGCTTACATATTACTCTCAAGAAATTCTCATTTAGATAGAAAGGAGGTCTAACAATACATCAGCGAATATCATGGAGTGCATCATGAACATGAACAGCACTGTGATCTTAATTTTGTTCATTAAGCCATCTAATGCATTTCTGTACTGTTTGGATGCCAGAGGCAACAGTTAATCCCAGCTCCAGACCTTTTACCTCCTACTGTAGTCTCAGTAGTAGGTTGTGGAATCATTGCATACAGTATTTAAGCTTGTTTGAGCCCAGCTCACTGCCATCTGTCAACTATATTGGTTAGATTCGTGTAACTGGAACCATGTCAGCATCATTGTTTTTCATTCAAAAATGATTTTAAATATCATGGTCAGTGGTGGACAGTAATGAGGTACATATAGGGTACAAACCTCTGACCTTACAGTTCTCAATAATATGTCAGAGTAACAGAAGGTCTATTGATTTACACAGGAAAATAGAAAATGTAGCTTGTAAACTACTGTGTTTTGTAATCTCAGTTTTACATGTGCGTTTATGCATATAAATTGAAAATACTATATTGTTGCTGTTTGAACAAACTTTTGTATCTCACATACAGTATTAACCTTTAATTGGAAACATCCAGAACAACTCAGTACTAATGTCCAAAAGTTTATAATGAATGAATAGTCAGTTGTGGCCTACAGGGGTATAAAGCACTGAGTTGTATAAAGCCCCTCAGCACTGAGTTGTGGAGCAGTGGAACCGAGTTCTCTGGAATTATGGTGCTACATACAGTACTTTTGCATTGAGTTGAGGAGTTGGGACCGAGATGAGGTGATCAACCAACTTCCTGACCTCACTAATGCTCTTGCTGCTAATGCAATCAAATCCTCACAGCAATGTTCCAAAATCTAGTAGACAATACAGACAGAAGAAACAGGGAATTATTACAGAAGAAACGGTGAATGAGCAGGTATCCCATTACTATTAATGTAATATATAATAATAATACAACTATTATTATTTTTGCTGTAACTGAAGTAGAAATGTAAATAGAGGACATTTGTAAATTTACTTGACCAGCCTTTTATGTTTAGGTCTCTCTAAATTAATTTAGTACAGCATTTATGTTTGTTGGTCATGAGACCACATAATCCATCAAGTCAAAACACAGGATGTCTGGAGATTTTAGTTATTGCAAATTCTTTTCTGTTGACGGCCAGCAAGTTTGAGTGTTTCAGTGTGTGATCATTGTGTGGTTGTTGTTAGAGGGGGTCCTATTACTCTGGAGGTTTTGTGTTGAGGGCCTGAATGGGATTCTAGTAAATGAGCTGTCACTGAAATGCTACTGATCCCTAGTGAAATTTACCCTTTGACCTTTGTGGCCCTAGGGCTTTCACCACCTGCGGTTACACTCTTTGGGGATGGGTTATCATAACAGGCCTAGCCACTGATTTATAATCTATTTATCTGCATCCTTTTTAAATCACTCTCATTACAAAACCTAATAGAAGAAAAAAAATGGAAGCATATTGTATGTCTTGCCTTCAAAATGAATGTATGGATCCATTTTTGGTGAATGTGCCTTTTTATGCTATATTTGTGCATATATGCGTATGTTTTTTTTTTTGTTTTTTTTTTCAGAATAGCGCTCTCTTCTGGTGGAACCTTCATAGGAATGGTCAAGGAAATGGAGACACTCTACATGCGGGCTGTCCAGTCCTCGTTGGGGATAAATGGGGTATAATTTAATGTTCATAAATAATAATTTACTAACAAAAGCACAGTGCATACCAAGGGTGCACTATCCTTGTCATGGAGATCTGAACCTGCAGAAATTAACTGCAACACTAATCCAACAATCCTGATCAAAGTAATGAAGACATTGTTTGGCATCTGAATATCAGAACCAGGTATGTTATATCTGAACTGTGAAATATTATTAACTCTTAGTAAAGTACATCACACACACACACACACACACACACACACACACACACACACACACACACACACACACACACACTTAGAAAAAGTGATAAATGAGGTTTTAAGCCAAGGAAAACATTCCTTACAGTGTAAAAATTGCACAATGTTTGGATTCTTCCATCCATTTTCATATTTTCCAAAATTCATATTAGTGAAGAAAATCCTTAATTGTTGTAACAAAACCTCATATCAGTGACATTGTTTCACTGCGAATCATTCTGCCTTTAAGATGTCATGAAATGCATTTATTTATTTCAATAGATTTTTTTTAATGTATAAATAGTAAGAATGTCACTTTGGTTAGAGCACACATGTTAAATGTATACAATATACAATATATGATTTTTATCCTTATTCTTAGTCTGACTGAGTCTGTTCTGGTTTGCTTTGGGCTGTATTTTCATCAGTTGGATCGACTATTGGAGAGAAAATCGAGTAGTTTTGGAGAGGTGCAGACTCTAACTCCAGTTACAATATTTCAAAAGCTTGTTTTTTTTTTTTTTTCTTTTAAACTGAAACTAGGGTATACTCATCAGCAATTTCATATAAAAATGTTTTTAGCTGTGTTTTAGATATTTTATTTTTACTTTCCACCCTCAAATAATGCAGCAGCTACATTACATTCTAGCAGTAGGGCATGTCTGATACTGCAGCACTGTTTAAGATGCACAGAAATTTATTTTCTCTGAACTCCTAGTGTTGGCTTTTAGTTTCATATTTAAAACACTTTTCTCACAGATGCCCAAAAATCTCTTTCAGTGGCCAACAAATGGGTGCATGAGTATGGCCAGGAGTTTCAGCGGCGCTGCAGTCTTGAACCTAAAGAATGAAGAAAGATTTTGGGACCACCAGGAGTACAAGAGCCAGCGTCCAAAATGGAGCAGTTCATGGTGAAGAAAGGAGAAGGAGGCCCAGCTTAAAGCTGGCCTGCCTAGCTGCACAAGTTATTTAAGGCAGAAGCACAGTGGATTACTGCACGGACAGTGGTAAAGGAAAACTGAGATGGCAGAAGGAATGGGAGGGGGCTGTATTGTGAGCGTGGGTATTTGGCAGCTGGCTACAAAACCAAGTTGGGCTCCTTGCTCATGCTCTCAGAGCATTGAGTACACCACTTTCTGTTATCCTTGCAAACCTAGACACACATCCAACAAATCCATCACAATTCCCATGGAAATTAAATGCACCACATGACACTGTTGGATTCATTGTGAAAATGTACACATTCATTTGAATATCGGACTTGCAATATTCAACCATATGTGTTTTGTGGCATTTGCAGTTCTTTACATTGTATCAAACTTTATTTTGATCATGAATGGACCAATAGAAATGCTCCACAATTACATGGAATAAAATCTTTTTACACTGAATTTCATTGAAAGTAAAAGAGGTTTTTCTTCTCATGTGAAGTTGCTATTTTCATGATACAAAAAATGGTTCCAAAATTATGAATACATTTCACATCCAAGGACCACATATCTCCACCATGCCACCATGTCACAAAGATAGCCCTAACTGTGGTAGGAGTCTCATTCATTTGCTCATATTTGTAGGTATAATCATGCTGTGTCACGCTTGTGAATCAGACAACATCTGTTGCAGGGCAAATCTACAGCTCAGATGAGCTGGCAGCCTGCCAAAACAGACAGGCAGAGTTGTTCATGTGTGATGAGGCAAGGATTTTCTCCTGAAATGGGATGACTGGGAGCTCCAAGACATTTCTTTATTGAGGGATCTTCACCATACAGAAGTGATATACTGTTTCAGGAGTGTTGAAAGGCAGTGAGCCACACACACACACTACTCTGAGAGGCCTCTGCGGCTGGAATGCTGTGTACTCCCAGCTGTATTTGGGAAACCTTTAGTTGAGATCGTATTGAGTTCATTATTCATCTTGTTTGACAGGCCCTGTACATATTTTGAATGCATGTCTGTTTTATGTTTTATGTCTTTTTCCCTCAGAGCAATTTATAATTTAAAACGTAATTGTTGGTGGCACGGTGGTGCAGTGGATAGCGCTGTTGCCTCACATCAAGAAGGACCTGGGACATTTCTGTGTGGAGTTTGCATGTTTGGGTTTCCTCCGGGTACTCCGGTTTCCCCCACAGTCCAA